>UZAF01018367.1:0-31065 GCA_900617895.1 Haemonchus placei | reverse complement strand
CCAAAAACACGCCTAGCAGTGTAGGTCTCATTTCAAATGGCCACTTCGACTTGGGATCCTTCCCTGGTAAGTACTTTCGAAAAAGTGACAGACTCCAGACAAAACTAGCGAAACCATCGCGAAATTACATTTGATATGAGGCAGATTAATATTTCCAGGCTTCAGTTTTGTAGCCCGAAATTTTCAAACCTTCGGAGTTCTCAACGGAAGAAGAAGTGAACCTAAAAAAAAACCAGGCATATGGAGTTTCCAATCTTCCTCGAAGACTCAACCAACTGCCGTACCTCTCACATGGGTGAACAGTGCCAAAGTCAGTTTCGTTGTTGATAAATTATGAGTAAAGTTTTCAATATGGAAAACGGTCGAGACTAGCGAGGCAGGGTGAGGAAGGCAAGCCCGAAAAAGAGAACTCCTTCACTTAATGCTGCCCGTTTACTCTTTCCCCTTTCTTTGAGACCGGAAACGTACAATTGGCAAACGAAAAGTAAGAAGGAGTCAGATAGGTAGTACTTTCAATACAGCGACACTGTCATACAAGGTACAATTAAATTGAAAAATATAAAAAAAAGAGAACACATGAGAAGACTAATCAAAGAACCTCTTAAGTTCTCGCATTAACAAGCATGTCTGAACATAGCCGATCCCAGTGACTCAACCATCAACTTCTGCAAAAAACTTAAGAGCTCACCAGCATCGATAATGAACCGACAGCCATCGGTACCGTTCGAAGGCTTGGATCATCGCGCATTTCCACAGCAGCAAAATAAGCGTCCATATCGATATGGACACAGTCACGCCGTAGATCACGGTGACATTCCAACCGAGCAGCTAACTCGTCCATCTAAAATCTGGTATCAGACAACTTGTTACGAGGTATAAAAATGACAGATAATTGCTCCTTCATCTGCATGACTTCCTCATTTCGAGGCTTGCTCACCATTATTTAGGGTGAAATAGAGAAATATAGTAAATTGGTAAAGAAAATCACATCGATACATAAACCAGTAGAAACCGATCAATCCTTGATCATCATAAAACTGTTCATTAAAGAAATAGTGGGTACTGTTTGTATGGGTGTTTAGCTAGAGCAAGAAGTGCGATGCGAAGCTATGTGGAATGCCCTATTATCAAGCTCTTCCGTGAAACCGGTCCCTGTAAAGTTACTGCAATAAAAACCCATAAAAAACTTCATTCTTGAACCATGCCTGCAGTAGGGGTGCGCTGATTATCATCATTCTTCTGAATTTTTACCTCTATCATATCACTAGTCTAAACAACCATTCAAATGGATATTAGACGACTGATTTTAATGGACGGATGGTCCTCGGAAGCCCATATAATGATCAAATCAAGCAAACGGTTTTCTGTTATGGATATCAGAAGGAAAAGCTAAAGGGGCAAGATGTCGGAATGAAATACCGAAAGACCGAGAAGCAGCAATTCTAGAATGAAGGACTGTGTACGGTAGAACAGAGTCTGAGAATAACTTTGAAGACCCGCGGTGCACTGTAAACCAATAAAGTTGCTTGGCTGTACGGGATAGTAACTGACTAAAGCGTGCGATTCCATTTTATAAGGGCGACTTTCATTGGAAGAGCACCACAGTTTCAAATGGGAGCTACATGAACGGACCATCGTGGACAAGGCTTGTCTGGATCAAAAGAAAAAAATCAAACCGAATCGATTGAAAATAATCATCGGTGTAAACATTTTTTTCAGACAAAAATGAAAAAGAATGGCAATAGACAGCAAGGAAGGGCTACAGAGCGAAGAAATCGGTGCTGGTCGGTCGCACTGATTTCAGTAGAATCTTTCAATTTTGTCTGTGAAACGAAGAAGTCATTATGAAAATAAAACATGGCAGCCGACGAGCTAAGGCCAACTTCCGACTGTTTTCCCCTTCTAAGCATGAACTTTGTTGAATAGGTCTAGGTCTTAATCCTAGCACTAGTCCGAAGTGCAGACAGACAGCTGGCAGATTTTTGCTGGCTGCGAATATCTAATCGAACAATCCTGAAGGAGGCTCGATCATTCCAAAACATAGGATGTTAAGACATTCAGTCGGCTATCTCCATCCTGACTTTAATTTTCTGTTCTTTATATTTTAGCGTATTTTGAATATCCTTTTTACCCGGCAGAGCAGATGCCCCGCTGTTGTCCTTCCAGATGGTTACCTTTGATAACTGAAATGAAAATTTATAACTCAACTTGAAGGCAAAAAATAGTAATATAAGAGAAACCTATTCCAAAGAGCCCATGGGAGGAAATTTAGGAACTTTCAGTGGATTCAGAATTTTCTTAATATACGAAGAATCTGTGGAGATAATGATGGGAGGAGATGGATAATGATTTTATTGAAGATACCCACATCATAAAAACAACATGTATTTCGGATACTGTGAGGAATTGGTGGTAGAGGCTGACAATTCAAAATTTGTTTCGTTATACTGCAAAAATTCCGCTATAATTTTGACTGCAACAGAACCCTTATAATTACCTCCTTCTCAGCTCTGGACCATTCCACCGGAGATACTGCCTGCAAGCGCTTTTTGATTGACTCAGTCTTCTCATTGATACGATCCTGCTGCTTCTTCGAGAAATTCGAGTAGTTACCACTTGTGTTCGACTCGATTATCTTGCTTATTCGTTCTTTATCTAAACCGGCCATGCCGGCTTTATTGTCATTGAAGGTCAACATCTGAAAAGGCCTGAAAACTTGAAATCGAAAATGTGAATGACGACGAGAAGAAGCATTTAACAGGGAGACCTTTTCAAGAACAGGAAATGCTCCTTTCAACATCTCAAAAATGTACGCATGGAAAGTTTTAGAACTTTTTGTTTTTTCTGTTTGTACATAGAAAAAGGAGTTCACATACACTAAGGATGAATAAAACGGAAGACCAACATCAGAATGACTGAAGTAAGTGTTGTAACTACAACAACACCCTTTTCCTTGACTAATCAATCTGAAATCACGAGACTTCATACAGGCAGTAATGCGGCAGTCGTCTCCCATCCCTGATCAGTGTTACATTTTAAACCCTACTGAACGAGGTATTATCCAAGTCTTAGAAGAGAATCTTACGAGAGCCCTCTTCTTTGTAACTAGTAACTCAACCAATCCCCATTTTTGAGCATCTTGAACACCTAAGTAGGAAAGTATGAGTTTGCGCAGACTCCGCTCTAGTAGTTAGAAGTAATGAATACAGTAAACATACGGAGACCAGAGCAACCAGAAAAATTTAAACGTAATGAAAAAACACAGGAACACATGTCGAAAAAGTGCAGCTTTTGAAAAAAAATTGGACATAGAAAGTGAAAACCGGAACTTAGCGGGGAATCCAAGCCAGGCAATTCCGTGCAAGGGAAATTAGCTTTCTGGGTTAAGAGAAAGAAAAGAACTGCAGGGGAAGTTTTATGTAGCTGGACGTTGATTCAGTAATCTGCAGACTATTACAATTTGAACGACTTAATTTAAGTGAGTAAAAAGATGGTAGCGAATTTGAATTTAAGTGTAATGTGAAATTAGATACACTCGCAATCACAGTAATAGTCATTAAAAGAAGTTCTTTCGGCTCTTCTTGCCAAGGGTGCCCCAAATTGGAGCAATATGTTTGATTATAGAAGCACTTTGGTAACGGCCAAACATACAAGGCCTTAGAGTGATGTTGCCCCTTGGGAAAAACCTTGCCTATTCGTCCATCTTTTTTGGTCTAACCGGGGATGGGTTAGCGCTACCCAATGTGCGATCCGGAGATCAATTTTAGAACACCCCTGCTATACGGCCACTTTTCTTCCTATACCTTTTGCACCTTTTTCATGTACAACTTAGAAACTCAAACGAGGTTCTTTATGTCCATAGTGACCCAATACAAACCCTTGACCAATTTCGAGAGTGCGCCTCACTATCCAAAAGTTAGAAACGATGGGAACCAAAAAAAAANAAAAAAAAACCAGAGCCTGATTGACACATAACGCATAAACGACATTGGTAACCGAATACAAACAGGAAAGGTCCGAATTATTTTCCAAGTTGAGTCAATCTGTACAATACATGAGTCATAGATAGCAGACTTCTCGAAATCAAGTGGTTCAATAAGAAAATCAATCATTAAACAAAGTTTATTCTCTTCCATTGAACAATGTTTTCAAGGCTGTAGATCTACAAAAACATGGAAACATTTCAAAACAAAACGTATTACCAAAAACTCTTGCGAAATACCGACTAAAAAAGAAAGCTTCTTCACTGAGAATTCATAAGGACATAAGTGGGAAAAGAAATCACCCGGAGCTAAAGTCGTTTACAAATCAAAGAGAAAATATACTCTTTACAACACCGATTACCGGCATATGCTAAATTCTTTCAAAGCTCTTCCTCGCCCTCGTCGGAGACTTCATGAACACTTTTCCTCTTCTTCGCCCCTGACTTTTCCTGGTTCTCCTTAGAAGTAGGCGGTGCTTCATACTTCCTCGGTCTTCCTCGTTTTCTTTTAACGGGTTCGGCTTTGGCCTTGAACCAATCAAATAAATGAAATTCTTCAAAGCTATAACATATCAATACACAGTACTTTGACAGAAAAAATCAACACAAATGATAGCGAAGAACTATTGAAAAGAGCAGCAAAAACTGAGGGAAGCAAGAAAACCTTTATTTCAGTTCAAGGTACTCACCTCTAACAGCGTCTCGGATTCCTGAATATCTCTCTCAGCAGTGGTACTCGCGCATTCGAGTCCCGCCTCTATCGAAGGGCTGACTGCGTCACCAATCTGAAATGAACGAATAATACATGGTCGTTACTTCTTGTGAAAGAACTTCATTATATTCCTCTAACCATTTAATCAAGTTATCAAAAAAGAAAACATTCGATTACAAAACATTTTTGCAACAGACTCTAATTAGCTGTTCTCGGGGTAAAGAAATGAGATTACTTGTCTATTGGCACGAGTTGATATCAAAAAAAAAGTGAAGCGGTGATAAAGAGAAAAGATGTGTTGGCCTGTCCGTTGCATTGCGATAGGAATCCAAGCCTTTTTCTGTTTGGGCCATGTTACACATAATTTCGGAAAGTAAGAGATAGTGAACTAGTGTTGGAAAGGGAAAGAGTTCAAGAGCAAAGTCAATTGGCCAGCGGTTCACAAAGAAATCAAGAAGAATAGGGTTAGTCGGAACCGCGAACCTGGTTATATAGTATCTAACCACACACCAAGAAATATTTCACTGTTCTTGCAACATGATGAACTTATCAAAAAAACACAATACCATTCAATAGAAAGAACGGCTCATAATCGAAAAGGCACAAATCGAACGTCTTTATCTTAACTTACATGAGCGTCGGTTGACGATGAGCCCACTACGTCTATTTCTAGTTCGTCGTCGTCATCGGAAGAGCGTGCAGCGACGAGATCAGGTGCGAGTGGATCATTTCTGGCCCTACGCGGCGGCAAGTGTCTTTTCTTTACAGGCTCATCTAATCCTTGCTCTAGGGCTAGGTACTCGGCAAGCCATCGATCCCTATTTGTTCTTCTTCCACGTTTTTTCTTCACTGGTTCGTCGCTACGGATTTTGTCCATTACCTGGAAGAAGAATCCAGCGTCGATACAATTTATTCCTGTGGGAAGAAAATGAGAAATTATTGAGACACTAGTATACACTAATTCATTTTCTTAATTTGGCTGTTTTTGTTTGCTAAGATGCTTGACCTTCAATTTTGAATTTGTGGCTCTAATTTCACTCTACTGCCAATACTTCAACTCTGATCATCAGGTAAAACAGTTATGTAGAATTTACAAGGAAAACCACATTATTGTCGTACAAAAAAATGTTACCGTATGAATTGTTGCATTGAGGGCATCATCTACAGCATCTTCGTAAAAGATTGGCTCATTTTCTTGAGTGTTTTCAACCACCACTTCACTTGCAACGTAGTCCAACTGAAGGTACACGTTTTGTCTTATGAAAAAGCTCGGTGACAAGTGAAGGTGATCGGAGCAAAAATACTCACCATGGCCTCAGTTTGAGACGCTTCATGTTCTGCCATAATTGTTCCCATGAGTTCCATTTGGACCTGAAAATAGATCAGTGAGTGAGGCAACAGAAGACAAAAGCGAAAGACTTGCGCCAACTACGAATCTTGTTCAACATTGGATGAGTGATACCACACTCATTACTCGTCTAATGCTCAATCTAATGCTATCTCATTCAAGCGTATATATCATGGTGAACGGAAAGGAATGCCCAATTAGTTGTTCATCAGCGCGACTCCACGTAATACTAAAAGCTGCTAGGGATGAAGACAATATGGGAGAACCGTATTCGGTGAAACCGACCTCACCTTTGCAGAGTTTAAGACCAAAACGAAAGAGGAGACGTTCTATTTCCATTTATTTATGAAGTCATCAGAAGCTACTCTAATAGCTATTAAACTTCATTAGAACTACATTGATTGCTGCTCTTCAGATCGAATCGCATATAAACACGAGAGCATATCATCTTAAATCTTCCATCCTAGTCACTGAGCAGCTGCTGTTGAAAAGGCGTTGTTGTAGCAAGAAGACGAGTTGCTTGAGTAAAATAGGCTCTAAGCGTATTTATTCCTATCGTTAGGTACGATGTTGACATGCTTCCGACGCCTGCGGCGTTCCTCAACCACATACAGAGGAAATCGAGTTTGGATTTCTTGGTATATCACCTTGTTTCTCTGTTCTTCCGCTTCCGGCGATTCTATAGCCATGGCGAGCCGAGTAGGTTCTAAGAAAACCGCTCGTACTTGTGTCTGCAACAGTAACATATAGATGCATGTGAAAATGAAATAAACAGAACTAAAAAAGCTCTTTTAAGCTGAAACAAACAATTCTTTTCTGAAAAAAGTCATGTTCAAGAACCACTAGACTCACCTTTAATTTGAGGTAATTGAGATCCAACAGAATATCTGAATGAAGTTGAATGTTGAGTCGATCATGAACCTAATAATGCGAGGTTATTCACACAATTGATGACACTGTCAAAAGAATAAAAACCGTTCTCTAAGGGTTATTACAGGGTAAAGTTTGTTTACCCTTCCCCTAACGTTGGATTATGCCACTACAGGCGGAATATTTGACCTCGCCAAGCGGCCCACATCCTTGCCAAAAAGACAGGATAATAAGCTATGCCTTCTATTAGGTAGAGTGAAGCAATAAACAAAATCTTACTCACCGTGAACTTCCGAACAATATCACCTTCAGGATAGAGTATCATGAAGTCCGTTGAATTAACATCGCTAGGGTTAAAATACACCGATGCCCTCTTACTCAGAGAAACACGAGAACTCTGAATATTGATTAGTTTTAACAGCAAATAGCTAGTATTCAAAAAATAATCAATCAGAAACTATAAATGTATTACCTCGAATACTCGATAAGCCGAAGCTGTAGAAAAAGTTGGAGGAAGTGTTAGATCTATTGGAAACTGTTCACAATGCCTCAATCTAGCTGCTACGTCCACACATCTTACATTTAATAGCTGAAATAGGTAGCACTGTAGTGTCAATGAAAAATCACCGTCGCAACAAATGTAGTAGAATGGTATGCTGGCCAAATGGAATCTGGACGGAGCTTCATAATAATAAAAACATTAATACCCTCTGGCCAAGTTAATTAGGCTTACTTGAAGCCTTCACGGGCTGAAAATCGAGTGACTGGGATATGCCAAGATAGTAGAATAAGAACTGACAGAGAAAAGAATATATAAGCATGGGAATATACTCTAAACAGAAGCATGTGAATATACTCTAAACAGAGTGAAATTCAACCATCCATGAACACATCGGTTAGTGTTGAAAATCGCCAAAGAGATATAAAATCAAGCGGATGCTGAGAAACAGCACGGCCTGCCCAGTTACGCTAGGCGGCTTGTGACCAGTGTGGCTGGTTTCCCTGCCAACTCTTACTAGCCAGACTGTTCAGTTCTAAAGTCATATTTCGCTTTAAAAAGCAAACTTACTGCTGAGAGCTTAGGAGCTACCTCTGGGACAGATGTTAAATCTAAGGATTGCTTGGAATATCAAATGGAAGCGAGCTCACATTTGATGCAAAGGTCGCAGCAACACTTTCAGGCCGTATGCGATCTTCAGTATATCGGTTGCACCATTCATAATGATCGTACTTACGGACTGCATGGCACAAAGATTCCGTCATGATCATGATACGTTCATCCTAAAAAGCTTGAAGACACTGGAGAGCATGTTTGATCTACAATAAATATATTAGTTTACAAGTAATTTCAGTTGCGTATGAAACGATAATATGAACGAAGTATCAAACTGCTTATGCATCAAAAATAAGCATTGGTGAGCACATTGCATGGTGACATCCTACTGACGTGATGGCTTTCCATAAATCAAAAAGCAATCTTGCAAACCTCAGTCTCGTACGGTTCGAAGTCTGCTCTTTCATAAACAGAGTCCGGTTGTAGATAAATATTTTTCTTGATCTTTTTCACGGGCTGAAACTTAAATAAACATCATAGAAAAACTATCACCACAACAAAAACACTAACGGCTTTCCCTGTACGTGGATATTTCCTTACAGAATTGAAGTTGTTCACATTCCTTCGCTTTGCTGCCGCGATTATAGCGGATATCTCCCTACAAATCAATGGTTATACCTTGACATGTGGTTATCTCTACAAACAAATGGCTATATCTTGACACTTGGTCTACCCTTTGTACGTAAAGATTTAGAAAGGAGACAATCGCTCTCACTTATCTGTCAGATGGATTTTCTTGAACAGCTCTTTAACATCCGGAGCACTCTCACCGTTTCTAAATTTTTCAGCGATCTCCTAAACAGAAGGAAAACAGGTTTCGTGGAGAGACTTTGTAGGAGCTCTTTTCAGAAGCAGAAAAGTCATGAATCCTACCTCAATTCCTTTCTCAATCGTTGCCTTTTCTTCTTCTGTCAGTGTTTTATTTTGCCATTTCTGAATTTATGTTAACTATCTCGTAATAATCTCAGGAAAAAGAAACCAAACTGACGAAAGCGAGAACTTTCATGGATGGGATTTCGTAGCGAACATTAGACACTTAAGAACATGACTCGGAGCCTTCCGTGTCTCTCATTCAGGTAGGACCCACTGGCTGCCTTCACAGACCGCCCCCGGCCCGCGAGCGCGCGAGTGACCAGGGGCGGCGCTTGCCCCTTGTTTGCAACTGAATGTTGGTCGACACCGCCGGACGAGTAGTCCGCCGGCCGGGTCGCGCGCTCGCTCGCGGACTATGAAAGCAGCCACTGCATAATCTAAAACTTTGCGGAGACGAATGGGGAAGCCAGCTATGTTCGAAAAAGAACGAGCTGACTTACGAGACAACACTAATTTATTGTTAATTACCCTGCTTGCAGCGTCTGTAAGATATCGCATGCACCTTTAGCCCATGCTGGGCTAAGAGTAGGCGGTGGACCAAAAAACGTTTACAAACTATTATAACTTGGCGCTTGTAAAATACTATAAAAAACGGCACTTGGTTGCCTCAGAACTAAATCCCCTCGTTCCCAAAAGAATGAAAAAAAANAAAAAAATGGCAAAGGAATGGTCAATGACAGTAAAGAGAGAAAGACCAAATTGACTACGAGGAAACAATAATGGTCAGAGAAGAACCCTCTCTATGTAATGTTCTATGGACCTCGAGGGGAGAAGACGGCCAGAATACGATGTGAAAGAGAGCTACTCGATCTTACAATTACAGCTGGGTGATTCCAGTTCGGGCGACGGAGCCCACAAATCAGTGAAGCCAATCTACATCACCGATTTCTGGTTTGTTGAAATAGAGGGACGGCACCTTCAACTCCCCCTTCAACTCCATCATCGAATCTTAACTACTTCCTCTCTCTTCCTAAATCTACACAGCCTATAAATTTGCCAGGAAGGCTTGTGAACTAAAGTTTATAGGGAGAAGTCACATGGCCTCCACGAGGTAATTAATACCTTCGCTCTTGGCGTTTCTGCGCGGACCTTCTCAGCCTGCTCCTTTGCGGCACGGTAACATTGTGCTTTCAGCTCATCTTCAGTAAGCTGCTGACGTAACTGAAACTTTCACAATAACAAATATGATAGTTTAATAATCCAGATGACACGTTGATCAAGGTTTTTGAGTTTTCGGTCCTATTGATTGTCAAGATATAATTTACTGACCGCTGAGCTTCGCTTACGTACGCATGATGTAAGGGTATGCTTCATTGCCGGGTGGCTGTATTTGTACAGGAATTCCCCCAGCAAGCAGCAGCCTTCCCGCAATGACTACCATATCTTTCCACTGTAAATTCAAACCTTCCCCTTCGCGCGCGCCACTGCGCGCGATCGATTGAGGACCCTTCGTTGGCGCGTAAATGAGACGGTACATTCGTGTGGTTTGAGCTGCGCGCGGCAAATCGCGCGGCAGCGCCTATTATTAGGAGGGTCACCTGGCCATACTAATCTACCCTACTTCAAGTTTGTGCCCCAATAATAGGCGCCAAAGTCGTCCCAAACGCCACGAATTTTGCCGCGTACTTGTCGCGCGCAGCTCGAATCGCACAAATCAGCCACCCGCTCTTACAAGAACAGCTACACTGGGACATTTGGTCTTTCCCGGTCACGACACAGCTGATCGATTTATTGATCATGGGACGACAGGTATTGAAATTCCGCCATCTCCTGCTCATAGAGCGCGCTCCGCAGGTCAAAAATTATCGAAACTTTGGAAGCATAAAAAAGCTGATTTGTGAGTGAAGCCTCCTGAAGGGTTGCAGATTAAAAATTAGGGTCTAACGGTTACTAACTTTTTTGTTCTCCTGCTTTATAAGATAAGGCTAGCGCACTTTGTACCCGAACTAGCTCACCACGTTGCAGTGGTTTAGCGGCCGTTACCATGATGAGAATACCGCATTTTACGCAGATATGTGCTTTGAAACGCGCTATTCTGCTTGGAAACGCACCAATCTCCGTATTTACGCATATACACAAAAACGCAGTTACTATCGAAGTGCCCTGTTGAATATTTGTTATCTTTTGCTTGTTGACTGTTTACAATTCTCAAAGCTTTGCTGGTACATAGCCAACGGGGGGGGGGGGGGGGGGGNNNNTCTGCGGGCCCTACTGGTGCTTCGAGACATGTTTTACCCGGGTAAATATAATTCTTTCACCTAAGCTGTAGAAAGAGAGGGGCACTTGGGTGGCTAACATGGTTCTTCCGTGTAAAAAACTGGACGTGAAAGGAACATTTAATTTATCGCTGAACCATTTCCTTACAAAATTATTAGCGGTAGCGTGCTAGCAACCTTGCTATGAGAGCATCATTACCCACTCACAAAGACGGCCGCCCCCGCTTGAGCCCCTACTAATTTATTACAAACTAATAATTGTGATTTTCCGAGATTCTTTTTTCATACAAACCCTATGTTTACTTTATGTCAATTCATATTCAATAGAAGAAAAAAAAACACATGGAATCGTACCACATCTCGTCTTGCTTTGTGCACAGATGTTTGGACTGCGGACCTATATTCTGTCGGATACCCGATGAGCCTCGCAGAGCAAAGCTAAAGAAATAAAAATTTGACAAGAAGTCCGTAAACAGTATGCAGCAGAAAACAACTTAAAAAGTCAAATCAATGAGTAAATCCTGGGTAAAGTCGACACGTTAGGCGCGACTTCGTTTTTCAGAAGAAGCTGGATGTTTGGCTTTGAAGCGACTCCCGAAGTTATTAACTACTTTTTTCAATGAACAAGATAAGTCAAGCAACACGACCCACCTCCCTTCTACTAGCTCAAGATAATGTTTCACTTACCCTCATTTTCGCTGATAACAAAGAGTGATATCGGTCGTGAATGCTTGCCGGAGTATGTCGTGGGAGGATTTCGGCAATTTTAGCCCACTGTCCTTAATTTACACTTTATTTATTTTGACTGTTCTCGATAGCGATTGGATTTTATAGGCATTCCTATAAAATCAGCCACCTGACGATTTGAATAGAAATATCACAGCCTCCCAACCTTTACTTTCCAGTTCCCGTACAGAACAGCGTGATAAACCCACGCCGTATTCATAACTTTAGGTTGTGCGTAAATATCTTATACACAACCAGATAGGGTTTCACCTTCGACCTTTTGCTCCAGCGTCGAAAGGCCGCTTTCAGACTTCGACGACCGTCCGCCCAACGCGTGCGTGCTGCGACGGCGGTCGCTGGAGTAGTGCTGACAGCGCCGGCACGTGATCCAGTGTTGTCAACAACGGTTAGGCGCCGCCTCGCAGCACACACGCGTCGGACGGACGGACGGATGAAACGTTGAGGTTTGAAAGCAGCCAAACGAGGCCAGCTCAGAATCTCTCTGAAGGAGCTACAAGGCTGAACGATCCACCCAAGTTTCAAAGGGTTTCAGTAGCGGGATTCGAACTAATGAAAAAGTGCGTGCTGGATATATGTAAGTAAGCTGTTCGGTCATTATATGGTTAGTTGCGAAAGGAAATGGTGACCTGATATGCGTATACGTATAGTACATTTATGCGTATGTGGATTGTCTCCTTACATAGAACCACTATGGGAGCTTCTAGTGAATTCAAGGAGAAATCTGGAATACTGTGGAAAACATACCTCTTCCAAAAACTTGAACGCCCAAAACCAGTCGTTCGTCTTCTTCAGGACTCCAATCATTGGCATTATATGCACACTTTTCCAACACATTACACCACCTGCAAACAAACTGTGAAGTCTCACTGAGGTTGGAACCTATAGAATTGCAACAAACCGCTCTCTACACTGGCCATCGGATCGTCCTACGACAGCTTTCGCCACCTTCGCCCAGTCCTTAGCACCGAACCGAGCGACAGCGGTCATAAGGAGCTGAAAAAGGGAAGAGTGATATAGCAGAGATGCAATATTCAAAGAGGAAATGTGTTTTTAAATGAATACACATATGTTTTGATAAGGAAACGTAAGAAAAAAGCACGAAACGAAATACTGCAGGGCTGCAGCTTTGCAATTTTGGAACTTGGCAAACGTGTAAGAAAAAGCAAAAAATGAAATAAGCAGAACGGAGGAGATCAAAGTTTGGCACGGAACCTTGAACGGTCCGAAATTTCATAAGATTACACTAAACTAACCAAATCTTCATGATCCGTCCAACGCCCGTGGCGAACATTCTCGTCTAAGGTGCGTTGATATCTTGTCCGAACCTGCTGTCGGTGACGCCCAGGCATGTAGAAAGTCACTAAAACTTTATTCACATACTTTTACAAATAGATATTTTTGATGAGTCACCTTTGTCCCACTGAACAACGCCATTCACCGTCATGACTTTCACGAGAGCAATCAAACGATCATCTTCTTCTTTGGTCCAGTCTCTTAATACCGGCAGTTTTCGTCAAAATCGTCATCGAATTTCTAATGACAAAAGCGACAGCATACTCACTTTGAGACTCTATACATATCGCTTCTGTATTTCTCGAAACATTGGTAAGGGGATCGTTGGGTTTGCAACTTCTTGGCAACTGCCGCCCACGATGTGAACGATGGCTGAACGTAGGACTCGATTAAAGACAGGTTCCAAGATTTTAGTCAGAGTTCAAAAATGCGCGGGTACTGAGAGCCGTAGAAAAAGATGAAAGCAAAAGAAAGCTCTGGAGACTCGTTGAAGAAGAATTCATTCCTAACTTGAGGATATGAACAATAACCAAGCAGATGATGAAAGACGAAGGTCTCTCAAGGTGGTGATCGAAGGTGATCGGGAATAGCATTACATTAAGGGAATGCATTTCAAATTTGATTATCATCCAGAGCGTAATCGCGTTTGGATGCCTTACGGGCCTAGCAAAAGATGACCAATGATCAAGTTAGCCTTTCTGATCTCCTGAGTGCGTCATCAATCAACTGTTTCCAGAAAAGTGAAGGAGCTGATTGGCCTGGATGGAATTGATCACCACATTATGCGCAGTCTATCCTACCCCCGTCCAATAAAGTGGTGTGAAGAAAATATGCGTTCGAACGGATGCTCACTGGTTAGTAAAGCATATAGTTCGATGGCATTACTGTAATAGAAGAAGTGCTTCATCAGTAAACTTCTCCTATCATCAGCGTGTGGAGGTGTTCACATCACAAAACCTTTTCTGATATTTTCCAAAGGACCTACGAAGAGAATCAATTGAGATCATGTGGCATGGATGATAAACGTGATCGAACCTACATCTTCTCGGAGCTGCTTGAGCTTTGCCAACTCCTCCTTCGTCCATGGGCCGCTATTCCATCGAGGACACTGCTCATTTAACCATTTATAACGAAGAGCGGCTGCTGACCGAGATCCTTTGAACTGAACACAGAGTAATTGAATCTCTATACGACCAGTTCTTAATCAATGAGCCAAAATAGGGCGGCATGCGAAAGAAAGAGTCGAAGAGTAAACTACCCTTATAGTCTCTGAAGAGAATTCCAGGTAACACCGAAACCAAGTGCGATAACTCGACAGTTAGAAATTCCGTAAAACATTTGAAACTTAAAAGACAAAGCAAAAGCGACGAAGGGACGTAATTGCTATGCTTATTTTTCAAAGGAATGTTTTGAGTATACATTTACAATACCTCGACAGTTGAAATTTTCAGCCAATCCACACACGAGTAGTCCACAAGATCGACCTGGGACGAGTCCACCTGACCATCACGTGAATGTTTGATCTTGCGGTCTAACAATTCTATTTCATCCTTCCAAGCCTGAACCTCTTCGGGATCAGAGTCGACACCGGCGCGCTGGAGTTTAGATCGTAGTATGTCCTTCCTAAAAAGAAAACAATCAACCATTCTTCCTCATTCATTTGGGCTACCTCGACACCAAGACACTAACATCGTTCACCAGGTCTTGTTCAGACATAATAAGGATTACAAACACAAATGAAACAATTGCATGAGAAAAGAGGTGTAAAGATGAACCTATCCACGAATTTCTGAATACCGGCTTGAATGACAGAGTTCTTAACAGCCTCTCTTAAAAGACGAAGTTCAGCTGGTGACCCTGCAATGAAACATTTCGCCATAGTGCAAATTAGCCTCTAAAATTTACTTCCTAGATTTAACTACTGCAAGCAAAACCCATTTAGACAATTACCATCCACCGTATTCAAAAGGAACCAACAGTATAGCAGTAAATGGCAAAAATGCCTTCCGCTTCAGCCGCAAAAAATTATATTTCAGGTAATGAAGAAAGAAATGAAAAATGAAACCGCCCGCCTATGGCCTTCAATAAATCGAGACGAAAGCCATACATAGATGCTCTAGAGATTGTCACAAAATGAACTTCTTAAGAAGGAGCGCATGTTGGAAAACTTCCAAAACAGAGCTTCTCTCATTTTCCTATGCATAAGCAACTTTGGAAACTCATAATAGTCACTGTACAACATACATTTCTTATCTTCTTTTGTTAACGGATCGAAAGTGGTGTACTGAAGTTTGTGTTTTGCCTCCTCGTTCTGCGGTGGGCACTGAACGATACAGTGGGTTAAGAGAAAAATCTGTGACATTTTCTCAAATAACTATCAGAAAGATTGAACTGAAAAGTCATTAGAAAAGGTTACCATCATATTCTCGTCCTTGAAATAGGGAGGAAGGTACTGAATCACTGGGACTTTGTTTCTCGCAAGATGATCTAATCCACGTTCATGATCCAACTTCTTTTCTAGCCATGCCTAGAGATATTACCATTCAATAGAAAGATATCTAAGCCGGAGATTGACTAGATTCAATTGATGTAGAGTGATCTATATGATGCATCGTGAGCAGATCGATATGACTACATGAAAGTGAATTCCAAACAAGTTTAAACATTTGGACGGTCCCTGCTCAAAAACTTCAAATGATCAAGAAGCAAAAGAAAAAAGTTCCAGTTTTCCAAGGATTTCGTGCCTAATGTTCCAGTTTTCATTATTACCCTTCTTCAGAAATTAGTTACCCACTGATAGAAGTTTGTGACCAAACCTTTTTCTCCGCAAGTTGCTTCCGCTTTTTTGCAATTATATCCAACAACTGGTCACAAAACTCCACTTGAGCATCGACAAGCCCAAGGAGCTCAGCGTACGGATCCGAAGTGTCTTCATTGAACTCCAGGGCGCTTTCTAATGTCGCCTGTAATAGCAGATTTCCGCTGAAGAAAAATTCAAAAGGTTCGATCATCAGTATCACACGATCTCATCCCTATACTTTTCGACTTCAACTGCACACTAAGAGAAATTTGAAGGGTCATATATGAGCAATCAATCCAATGAGTATGTGGTTAAAAAATACTCAAGAAGACGATGGAGATTAGAAGAATTAGAAATGCTTACATATATCTTATCTATACGAAACTGAGAGATAAGAACTCGCCGCAAGGACCAGATGTACGAAGAGAGAATGCAGATTGGAGGTTATAAGGTGCAGAATAAGTGGATCAATAAATATCTAACCTTTGTCAGGAAGTCTTCGAATACCCGACATAATGAACCATAAATTCATTAGTATTCGCCAAAACCCAACGTTCCTTATAGAGAAGAGTTCCGATAAATGCATCTCACTAAGTGACCTATCTTCACTTTCTGGGCCAGATGAATCTTTTCGCATAGTAATGCAGATCTACCCCTCTTCAATTTTTCGAAATGCTCCACAAAATACGATCAGGGACTTTTTCATTCTGAGCGCTTCATTCACGCTTGATGAGAACCAGACTAGCTTTACCCAACAAAAATAAACAAACGCTTTAGTAATGCAGTGTGAGGTGAGAATTCTTACCATTTCATTATAAATCGAAAACGCTCCGTCGTCCAGGCCATCATGACCGCTACGAGATGTTGATGGAACATCCATGGTTATTCCAAATATCTAGTATCTGTCATCCAGCGGTTCCGGATAAATTTCATTGAAAGAAGCCGAATCATGCGAAGTACCACTGTAGGGTCACGCGTTACGCTTCGATAATTTTACCAAAAACTCTAGTTGACCAGTTTTATGTGCAC
Organism: Haemonchus placei; assembly: GCA_900617895.1. NCBI lineage: Eukaryota > Metazoa > Nematoda > Chromadorea > Rhabditida > Trichostrongylidae > Haemonchus > Haemonchus placei. Next base: position 14,081 of record UZAF01018367.1, on the reverse strand, counting down.
TTTACATTCTCGCATTCAACATCCGACAGTAACGGCAAACAGGATAAAATCTACTCAGCTCTAGATAATTTGCAATTCTATTAAACATCAAGTATTTCCTATTGATGACCTAACAATAACAACATCATCAGGGAGAAAACACAAGATGACCATCGGGCATGACAAGTTAGGCGTTTGAAGGGGTTTAGCTTTAGACTGCAGGAACACTGAGATGATGTCAAGAAGAAGCAGATTGTTTGCTTTTCCGCTCCTTGCTAGATTCGGTGTCTTCTTGTTTCGCCTCACCCTTCGAATCATGCACATAGCCACCTGAACAAAAGCATAAAAACCATAATAAAATCTCTATTTTGACATCGCAGCGCCATGCACACCTTACTACTTTCCGAATATCGTTTTCTTGAGCTTTCCTAAGAAACCTGTGTCCCCATCAACAGATCCTGGAGCATCAGACTCACCCCTGGGTGATTCGCGGTCCGTGGTTGTGTTTGCTCCTGATTTTGAGCCTTCTTGATTTTTTGACTGTGTTGAAGATTTTGCACCTAATATGAATTTTTTAACGAAGTGCAACTAAGTTGTTTAAAAAAAAGCAAGAAGGCCAGCTTGTACAGTGATAGAAATTATTTATATATTATAAATTAGATTAATCATTACGAAATGGGTTAAGCATGGAAAACAAAAAAAAACATCAGATAAGTTTGATTGACGAAATCACAGAAAACTCCCTGCCTAGATCAAATAACCGCGCCCGAACCAGGGGAAGATTCTTTCGAAAGCTTGAAGTTGATTGTCCTGTACCGGAGGTCACTCCATGCCACCATCTACGCCCTCGTCAAAGCACCACGTCATGTCTAAAGCAACTCCGTACCCTCCAACTTTTCACCAGGATTGGTGAATATTTTTCATTATTCCAATCTCCCGATGTCATCGATTACGAACACTCGCACGGTTAGAATTCCCAAAATCAGCATAACCATGTAATAGTAGCTGTACTTTTCGAAGCATACCTACAGCTACTGAATCATTCAAGCAGAAAAATCATACTGAAAAACAATATAGAAGGCTTTAGTTCAATTTCATCATCAAAATAATGTGTAGGTATAATGTTGGGGGCCAAATTATGGAGAAAAAAACTGCGAAGTAATAACTCAATTTATGGAAAGAGGTGAAATAAGTACTCACTGGAATCATCAAAACCTTTCACTGTACCACTTTTCGGCTTGTCAGTAGCAGCCCATGCAAGCATCAACGCTCTTTGTTCAGCACTCAAGTAACTACAAAACGACCAACAAATTATTGAAGCACTCATGAAAACAAGAACAACAAGAGAAGGAAAATTGTAATTCATTACCTAGGTACAGCAACTTTGATGTGAATATATTGATCACCATAACCAGCTGAATGCAACCGTTTCACTCCTTTACCAGTGAGCCTAGAAATTCATTCCGGGTTTCAGTTTGGTGGACATTAACTGAATTTGACTTGCTAGAAAATTACCTCATCTTGGTATGACTTGATGTTCCGGGAGGCACATGAACGTAGGTATCTTCCATAATACCCGGAACCTTCACTGTGCCACCAAGTACAGCTTGGGCAATAGAAATTTCTACATCGCAGTGAATGTCGTCTTTATCGCGTCGGAATTTCAGTGAAGGAGCTACGTTGAACATCATATAGATTTGATTCTGAAAGAAGATTCATGCTCGACACGAACTGATTGTTCTACCACTTATCATGAAAAACACCCAGAACGGAATGCCCAAAGCTGAACGAGCCTAAACAATCTACCATGCACCCATCAGGTATGCTTAGCCCCCAATAACGCTTTCTATCAGTTCAACCGCTAGTGATATGAATGACGCAATTGGTTTTCGTGATAGAGTATAATACAACAATAATATACGACATAAACCCACTGATCCCCATCGTGTACACAGGAGACATTATCTAGAAATTGTGAAAATGTTAAGCCTCCAAACCTTTCCAACTTGGAACCGCACGCGGTCCTTGTCATTGGTACCAGCCGGAACGTTGAACGAAACTTGCCTTCGCTGAACACTCTGCCCATGGCCTTCGCACTCTTGACAGGGATTCTAAATTCCAATTAGAAGGGGTTATCATGATTAAATGGAAGTTGATTGAAGTTTGCAAACCTTGTTATAATGACCAGAACCGCCACAACGATTACAAGATGCTTGATAGAAGAAACCCCCTTGCAGTCGTTGCGTTATCATTCCAGTACCATTGCAATATGGACATGAAACCTGAGAAAATCCACAGTTAGAGTTCTGCTAAGAAATGATTGCTGTTTTCATGAACTATTAGGGGATAGCTCCTACTATCAAGCTAATACTTAGTCGGGAATTGTTCGTTTCCAATTCTTCCTTTCCAGTGAGTTTTTGAATTGCGCAATATAAGATGTTTCGACACCATGAAATATGGGAGGGCTACCAGCGAGACCTACTATTTTCTTTACATAAAAGTGCCCAAAAATATATTTTGAGGATAATAAGAAAAGAATAGGAGCGGGAGTATGCGGGCAATATCTGGCAAAACTGTATGCTTTGCCTTACAGCTAAAGAACGGAAGAGAAGTACATGCACTAATTAGGTGAAGTGAACACACGCGATTCTTATTTCTAAAACTGAAGAAGATTGACGTAAAATACCTTCTTGAAACCCGGCTCCACTTGGGTCCCTCGACATCTAGGACAGTCTTCCACCACGTTTACGAAAATATTTTTCTGCGTTCCTGGAAGAATTACTTTTTCAAAAATTTGGAAAATTTGGTACACTACAAAAACAACAAAATGCTGCTAAGTCAGCCTAACTTCTGCAAACTGACTCATTCTAGGCATAGTAGGAATATTGATAGGTATTGAACGCTTGGGGGAGTTTATAAGCTAGTAAATTATAAAAAAAAAAGAATTCTCATAGTCATGCCCCTCACTAGCGAATATCAGATTTTCGAGGCTCAACAAATTACATGAGAAGCATGACTCAAGCATCCAAACTGATCTGTATAATCTATGATATTTTTTGATCTGTAGAACTCAGTTGTTTGAACATACAATAAGAACACACGTTACCTCGCACAGCCTCCTCAAATGAAAGGTCCATGACCATTTCTTGAGCATGTGAATGGCCAAATTGGCTGTCAGCAAACGAATCCCAGTTGAATGTTCCATCCTTAACCCAACCAGTTCGGTTCAAAAACATTATGGCGGTTGAAAAAAGAACATCAAATGAAGAAGTCTAAGAGTGTTAGAGTCTGAACTTATTACATAAGGCTTATGCACCTGCTACACAGCGAAAGCGATGCTAATAGAAGTACTCCCGTTTTATGGAAATTGAAGAAGGATATCAAGAATACTCACCCCACCGAAGCCAAATGCACGTCGGAAGATTTCGTTAACATCGACATTGCCCTTATACTGCCACTGACCTCCTCCTCTGCCAGGACCTCCAGCTCCTGCGCCTGAGCCAAACGTGTCGTATTCTTGGCGTTTATTTTCATCACTCAATACCTGAGAAGGTAAGTAATGATGATACTGCTTGAAATAGGATGCATAACCTCCTTCGCAGCAGTTTACCCAAATTCTCTATGGTTAAGTTATAAGCAAAAATTCTCACCTCGTATGCTTCGGAAATTTCTTGAAATTTTTCCTGTGCTTCTTTAGTTTTATTGACATCTGGGTGATATTTTTTAGCCAGCTGGAAACGAAATAATATGGAACTATCGTTCTCAAAAGCATCGAAGTTTTGACAAAATTTATGCGAACCTGACCCAATTTGAGTTATAATCGGTTACTGACATTTTCGCACTAGGACACATACTAGTTCAAACACAACGAAGATTCCCGTGAATGTAGGTTTGTGGGTGTCGCCCGAGGGGCACCGATCGAATCAGTTTTTGTACTAACTTGGTTGTGGAATAACGCCCAGGCAACGCCCAGTGGTTGTCAGTATAGTTGAAGTGGTTTATTAGGCAATTTACTGTTACTTCACTTCAACATCGAATGGTCATAGAATAGTACTTTCCAATAATATAGCAATATAAATAAACCTGAAGAACGTCTCACCTGGAAGTAGGCCTTTTTGATCTCCTTCGCTGTTGCATCTTTTTTGATACCAAGCGTTTTATAATAATCTTCTTTACTTAATGGTCGACTAGAGTGAAAATTCCGTTTCACTAATGCTGTAAAATATCAAAGTCATGTTCGGAAAGAAAAAAAAGCAAGAGCTCCAACTGTTGCTCACATCTTGTTGATATAGGCGTGAAGCGCGTTATTTGAATATTTGAGGGACATATAGAAAGGGAAGCAACCTGAACAGAAAGGAAGTAGTCTGAGGACTTAAACAACCGACATTTCATCGTTTTCAAGATTAATTACCCTCATAATATGAAAATGGTTTAACTCACGTGATTAAGAATAAGAGCAGCGCATCGTTTCGAGGGTAAACCGGTCCTGCTGAGCGTTATCATTACATAGAGCAACTAACCAAGTACTGAAAAGAAAATCTTGAGGCAAGTATGATCCAACTTACAACTACCCACCTACTTCCTGAAACCCGTCAAATTACTAAAAATGAGCAGGACGAAAACGAAATTTCTGTTCAGGGAAGGGTTACCCAATTCGACTTAAAGAAAACAAGCGTTTTATTTAATCAGCAGAAACCATACCACTCTAGATCTAAATAAAATAAAAAGACAGAAGGACGTAGATGTCTTCATATTACATCATGGCTTCTGATGTTTGGGGAGCTCCAAGCAAATTCCCTCTGCGTCTCTGCCGACAGTCAGACGCCAGGCGGATGAGCAATGTCTTGCGTTCAAAGAGTGAATGTAAGACAAATGATTTTTTTAGCGCTGGTTTTTATTGACACCTCGGCATTTTCGACAAAATTTTAAAGTTAAGTATATGAGGGGTATCGGGTGACGATAAAAGATAATTCTTACTAAAGCACTAAACAATCCTCGTTTATGTTTTTAATGAATTTATTGGAAAAGCGGTGATGTTGGAAAAAAGTAAATATATTTAGTTCAAGTGTAGTTTTTTTAAATATATATAGAATAGAGAAATATAGATTTTTCAACTGAGCCGAAGGAAGTTTGGAGCACAGGGGTAGGTAAGATGGTTATTCCGCGCAAGCAGCTGGGATGGGGAAGAACTGAATATTTAATTGACCACTGGACCTTCATTTCTTTTCAAAAATGTGGGAGGTAGAGTGCTAGCATAATGTTCCTGGCAAAAAAGACGTCAAAAAGGGACCTTTTGGGAATTCTCAGAAGAAGCACTTCGAAAAAAGCTTCGTGCGTGAGACGATTCCAGTCGAGCAACTTTCCATTTTCGGAGTGGGCGAGTCAGTACAGTATTTGCGACATTACGTGAAAATCCTGCCATCGTTTTGCTCAAATTGCATGACAAGGGAAGTTAAGTCTCTCACGGCGACGTGTGCCATGAGAGATAAAAACGCCCGCCTCCAGAGACATGCCTGCCTCCACAGACATGCCCGCCCCCTACCCGCCTTGCTTTACTCATCCTTACTACGTTTTCAGAATATAGTAAAAACGATTATTAGGTGAAGTGGCATCTGCCTTAGTGGCGAAGATGAAAAAGTCCTAGAAGTCCTTCGAAAAAAGCAAAGTGGTTAGTTGAAGGGATAGGAAGATTTTAGGTGCTTCCTGAGGACCTCATTTTGCTTTAACTGATATAATTCTCGGTAAAATGTAGGAAATCGTAATCATGGCCCAAAGTTTTGTCTATTTTGTATCTGCTTAATGTAGGTATTCCATACTTTCTGACACTAACTCATTGGTTGGCAGAGAAAGACGGCATGATGATTTGTGTGGGACCGATGTTCATAGCACAGAAGATGCACTTCATCAACAGTTACATTTGGAAGAGCTTCGGTTGGTCGTTTTGAGGGAGGCGACTGTTTTTGTCATAGATTCTTCTTCTTCTTAGTTTTCATTGCGACCGTCATTTCAGTACAGTAGAGTAAGCCCATTCAGGAAAGAAGCACCTTCGTCAACTCTTTGGAGCAGAGGACCGCTGACTGGTTACGTGCTCAAGCTACAGTACGCTGTAGTGGGAGGGAAGAAAGTACATATCAGCACCGCAATCCGTATCACACTGCATCAGAGCATCAGATAGTTATCAGCTGTGACTGCGACTTCGTGAGGGGTTCGATATCGGACTGGATTAGGACAAAGTTTACTGTCACTGTCGTTGAGTTATTACGATGCAAAGGTGGACGTATCAACATTGGTGGAACCGCAGAGGATTGATTCTTTAGCTTGGATAGTCAAGGTGTTTTTGGGAAGGGTTACAACTTATACAACGCGCTGGGACTCTCGACCACGAGAGTTACAAATCAGCTGTTCCAAGCCACTTTCAGGGGGAGACGGGCATTAGGAACGATTTTGGGTAAACGATTTGCCGCACGCGGCTGTCGCGGACCACTCACTTGCCGTTATTACAGCTCTAGCGTTCTTCATACAGCTCAATCGATATGCGATCATTATTTTATGCATAATTCTACTATTAGTACTTTTGTTCNCCCCTCTCACCGCGACGCGACCATTTCGTTCCTAACGCACCACACCCACTTACAGGTCTCTCACGACGATCAGACCAGGAGCAAATGTAGCAACTCCAGCCTCATTTGGCGGTAAGAGACATCATATAGCATGACCAGGCTTAAAGAAAACCCAACTTCAAACACATAACAACTGTATAATATCCTTTTTTTACTAGAATCAACAATTAAGTAATAAACATCTATGAAGACAACACAATAGTGTGAGTTCAAAATGGCATTCAAATCATTGAGTATCTATATAAATGTATACATCACCTTGTAAATCAATTCTATCATAAACATGAAGAGAAGAAAATGACTTGTGAAGGCCAACATAAACAGAGTAAAAAGAGGGGATCAAACAACAAACAGAAAGAGGCAGTTTATTTGGATTCACGCCTTGTTCCCTGACTTTTGGCGTGAATTTACAAATATGTATGATGGCAGTTTCACGATATACAGTGAGAAGCTACGAGCAATTAGGGAATGATGTTGAAGTTTGCACGGAGGGCGCGGCAATTCCTAGCTAGTTGTCTCGGCACAGGTAGTATCTCGGATTTGTTTGGCGAATTTTCATTCTTGCATTGAGGGCGTCGGGCAGGAGACACGGGAGGCCACTAGTTCTTACGGTCATGTAATTTTGGTGCGACCGCGATAGTCAGTACTCCACTATCTTTGCAATCCGCCAAGCACCTGAGTTGGAGCAAAATATTGATAACGGATGAAGGATTGATGGTACTGCACAGGTGGCGTCATGAGGAGAAACACAAGGCTACACAAAGTGCTGGCACGTCCCGTTCAGTTTTAGGCTACATTACGAGCTGAAGTGGAAAGGGTTTTTTTGGTTGTGCTAATGATTGTGAAGGTATATTTCTGAGAAGTAGGGAAGGGCGGCCTAGGGTCTTCCTCGCCATCTCATTATCTCAGTTTGCATGTTCGAGCAACATATTCACAACAAAATCACCCTCATTCTCCATCCTCACCCCCAAAATGGGTATGCTGTCATTGGACAATTTACAAGACATGGTTGGGTGAACAGCGCTGGCTTTCTCTCTATGGATTCGCCAAGTATCGCCAACTATAAACGAAACATGAGTTCAGCCTATTTGGCAGTTTCGCTATCGCACGCTCGATCCATGCCTATTGTGTCGCGCCCGTTTCGCAACGATAATTGAGCCTGCTCAGTGTTTGACAATGATATTCTGAATAAGGATGGCTAATGTTCAGGAGGAGGTCGATTTTGTAGATTAAAGCTGAATCGTGAATGACAGAATCGGCAACTCTGCAAGTCGAGAGATGACGATGACGTCGACAACGATCCTTCTGGATGTTGGTCGATATATCTGAAAATGCCCAGCATAAAGATCAATTATGATTGTAAAAAAACTTGAAAAGAAATTGAAAGCACTAGGTATATACTTCAGAAAAATCCGTTACTATCGTAAGATCGGGCTACAGCTCATACAGTGAGAGCTGTATTCGAGCGATGAGAAAAAACATCAAACACTGAGTACTTTCAAGTTTCGTTTGAAGGTCCCTTTACAAAGGGGACAGCGCCTGGAACTCTATATGCTCCTACTTTGAAGCGTTGCGCAACCCAGACTGATGAGAGCCGAGCTTCCAGTCTTCCAACGAGTACGCTCACTACCAAATAATTAGCACCCTGAGCAGTAAGTGCTCATTTTTGGGAGCGCCAACTCCAAAAGTCCGCAAAGTGGGAAATCTGAGGCTTCTACATATTACATCGACCTTTTAAGCATAGGTCTGCCGAAATTTCGGAAAGATACTGTAGTTAACAAGTATCAACGGTATTGATGCCCTACCGTATCAAACGAATATCGCTCGGAATATAAGGTATTATATGCTTCGATATATACAAATTTTCTATGATAAAGGCCTCTTTTGAGAGATTTCGTGCTCGTTTTTGCATCAGATTAGCGTATAACTCGGACACCAGAACAACCTGAAAATGCCAACTATTCGCTGAAAAAAAAAGCTGCCAAGCAAAGAAAAATTATGGAAAAAGTAGGAAAAAAGAGGCAGAAAGGGTACGGTCGCAGAACCTACGCACCTTTCCACCGACGACAGCCAAGGCTGAACGGGCATCTTGTATTTTTCGACCGAAATAGTGAATTTTCCGGATATATTGAACGCCAACCAAATCGATACACATGGTTGTAATAGCAAGACCTCAAAAACAATCGTTTATAAGGATTTCTTTCGAGAGGAGATTACTGTAGTCACTCCCATAATACTTTAGTTACCTAGGCTTGATCAAAAAAATACTATTGAAATGAAAACTCACCTAAAATAATATATAACAAAATGAAATACATATACTCGTCACGACGTGGCATTAAATCACCAAACCCGACCTGGAAAAGAAAAGTATTTGGGAAAAAAAAGGATTAGAGGAGATTTGCCCCAGGGAGAAAGCATGTTCTCGCGGGCATTATGCAGAAGCAATGGACTCACAGTTGTCATTGTAATGAATGACCAATAGAATGAAGTGAAAAACGTCCATGGCTCCAGTTTCGACATCAATACACCACCCAGTGCTGTGTACAACACCAGAATAGCCAACACCAAAAGCGCAGGAATCCTGAAATACACCGATTTTGAAATTATGGATTCTTTCCACTACGGCAGACTGAACAAAGCAAGAAACAGTGCCACAACTGGTGGAGAGGAGCTAGAGAGAGGGAGTGGGGCTAGAGAGGGTGATCCAGATGTTCATAGAGTTTTCTGGAGGAAGTCGCACTGGTGTTAAGGAACCTACCAATTGATGATATTAAAAACTTTTGCAGGATTTCCAAGCGAAATACCCTTTCCTCACCAAAACATTATAAGGCCAACAAATGGTATTTTAAAAAACAAGAGAAGTTTGCTTCTCAAAATTTCTCAGCAGTTCTACAAAGGTCAATTTGGAAAAAATCGTGGCTGCTGAGAAGGAGGTAAAGATTCCGTTCTTTTTGAGCGACGAATGGTTTTAAATATGTAGTGCCATAAAGAACACAATCTTTGCGATCTGCTAGTAAAATAAATGAATAAAATCATTACTTCTCGGTCCTTGCCTTCTCATTCTCTTTCAGAACTGTACCACTTTGGAGGGCTACCCTTCAGATTGAAATGGTTAGGTATTTCTAGCAGTAGGATACGCTTGAGCTAGGGGCTAAATGAAAATCTGAACTCACCGCTGCTCTTCGATGACATGCATATCGTGGCCGATTCCATGTCGCTGGCAGTGCTCACACACATGTTCTCTCCGTTCCTTTCGTTCGCCTCGTCGTCGGACGCACAGGAAATGTTTTAACTTCAGGTAGTTGCCGTACATCCAAACAAGGTGTTCGGAAAGGAATTTGCCTGGAAATAATCAATTCAGGAATCGTTCAGAATGCATTGGATCAAATGCATCCCGACCGTACGAAAAAAACTGTTCAGGTAAGAGCTAGATAAACCTGACTTCTGAAAAATAAACAAAGGTGGGGATGAAAATGAAAACATGTAATTTCCCAGTAAGAGCCCTCATGTCAGCGTCATTCAACGAGCTATGCTAAGGACTATGTTCGGAGTTCCCCATATATGGAGGTGTAAAGAGGAATTCGGGAGTTTCAAGCTCTGAAACCAAATGAAGATTAGGAACGCCAAGGAATCGAAGATCAGGTGGGCCAGGCACGTCATGTCATCTTGTGATGATCGTTGGACCAGTGCGATTAAAGAGTGGACTTCATGAGACATGAAAAGAAGACCAAGACGGTAGCTAGCGCGATGGCAAGAGTTTTTCACAAAGTTCTGATCGAAAGGAATGCTATGCCTTGCACTCAAGCAAGGACAATCCACTAGAACACACTGGCTCGCGTCAAGGACAAATGTAGACGGTACTGGCGTTTTTTTTAAGAAATCGATAATCAACGGGACGGCAGGTTGTACAGGTAAAGCCATCTATACTTATATAGCACATATCCATCTATACTCATATAGCTCAATAGAAATATTTTTACGACTGCAATGAAGTTTCTATAAAAAAGCTAACCAAGATCGGCGATGGTGACGAGAGTAAGTGGGATCCCAAACAACGAGAACATGATGCACACGATGCGGCCAACGTTGGTGACGGGAACTGGATTGCCATAACCTGTATAAAAAATTTTCGCTTATTTTTTTCTCCCGCTCGATTACATTCATAAGATTAGAATTTAAAATTCCTAGGGTTTTTTGTAAAGGATTTCTCAATTAACAGATAATCTAGGTCTTCAAAATAGTAGGCATGTTATGTTACAAATAAGCTCGTGATAACGACTGAAGGGAAAAAAAGACAGCAAACACCTACATAGGCCCTATTCCCATTCGGTTACTGGAGATTTTCTGGAGGATCTGAGGGATAAACTTGTACAAGCTGGAGAGTTTTGATCACATTATTAATATTACTATCAACAATACCTATCAACTCTGATTTACTGGTCACTTCAAGAACTTAATGGAAGCGTATGTGGTAACGGAAGTAAACGAACCGATTGTTGTCACCACGGTGACTGCGAAGAATATAGCAGTAGAAAATGACCAAATTTCTGCCGTAGTATTCTTCTTCACCTGAAAAAAAACTGAATTTTTTTTAATACTATTTCTCAGTCAAGCTCGGCTTCCTGAACCCTATCCTACACGACTCACAACAATGCAGGCGTGAGAAAGGAATGAACAATCAGTTCTGGAAGAATGCCAGCTGTTGTTAAAATCATGAATGATATCCAAACTAGAAAGACCACCTTGGGAAATATATCGGAAAGGTGTTCTCTTCGCAACTGATAGGGTATTACCCCTCTCGCCCTTCAAAACAAAAAGGTAACAAAAATTGAGGTGCCGAGTTATTCTTTTTATTAAAACTTTTTCAAAAAATATTTCCCTCTCCAAGTTATGGATATATTTTCCTCTGGGTTTAATTCAGTTCCTTCACTAACTTGAAATGCTCTTCCATCCACATAATAGACTAGCAAAACTCTTTTCTTTTTAGAGAACTCATTTGATTTCAATCAAAGCCACCCATAAGTCATCTACTCAAACTTCTTTTTGGTGTAATCATTTCAGAGAATGCCCCGTAAAAATAATGAATGGGATAATAATGTGCAAGTGATTCGGGTACTTCAAATATTCCTAATCAGGCAACCTCCTAAGCTTTCTGTGGGAAAGGAGTTCAGAAGTAGTCAAATCTGAATTCGGTTCCTCAGGAAACAAAGAGAACCTGCGTCAACCTCATGATAAAAAAAAATATCCTATAAGTTCTCAGTCGACGGTTGACTTCAGCAAAATTGTCTCTCCGATTTATAGGAAGTCTTTAGATCGAAACGGTGTGCTACACTTTCATATCCAGCTAGTCTCCGGGTCATCTATATTTCCTTCCTAACCATTTTAGTATAACTGTAATTATCCAGTGCAAACATCGGCCATGACATACAAAATCATTAGTACAGCTATGTAAGATAGGACCATTGAAAAACAAACCTCATTGCTCGTCAGAAAGTATTTTTCGAACGCCACAAACAACTGATCGGACATGTTGTGGAGATGCTGTTGAGCAACCAGTTCCCAATCGATTCGCTCTAAATCTCAATTTCATGATCGAAACCTAGGATAGATCACAAAACTTTGTCGTTCTATCAGATCCTCGTCCAAATTAGGTTCATAAGGGGTTGTTCATAAGTGCTCCGCACTATCACTTAGGCTGCAAGTTCTCTTCTGCGAGGTGGCGATCTGTATGGGTCAAAGACACTGACGAGGGGTATTCCCTAGGAAAATATTTTCTGACAAAGTGGTAGTTGCTCGCATACTTTGAAATAGCTTGGTCAGGGGCCCGGGGTCTACCTAACCTCAAGTCAAAGCCTGAAAAGTTAATCTGGGCACCAAAATGCCGGAAAGAGTAATATATCTAAATGGTCTCGTTCACAAGTTTGTTGAAATAGGATTGAGGTGAGGAAGGTCTTTTTTACATAAGCTCAAGAAATTCTGGGGAAATAGTTACATAAAGACTTCTTTTGAAGCAAAAATCGAAATTCTTTTTCTTCTAAAAAATTCGTACTTCTGTGCATGTTGAAAGGGGAACAAAGGTCTAATGGCGGGGTAAACACCAGGTAAACATTGCTTGGCCCTATTTCTGTACTCTGCATTCAGACGCAGTCATAAACGATTGATTTATCTAGTCAGGGACATGGTATCGTTCTAAGTATCCATAACTTGTATAACTTTAACCCTCGTAAAGAAAGTGTATTGAAGCCAGATACACTACTTCGACCAAGAGACGTCTGACAGACCGGCAGATGTAAAGTTCAAAAAAAGATACAAAAAGAAACCTGTGGTATTGACTGAGGCTAATCGAATGAGACTATTGACGAACTCATCCTGACGAGAGTAGATCATTTTCAACTGAAAGTATTTGAACTTCGGAGCGAAACTTCTACAACAAGACATTTGTCAGTTTTTTGAGGCCCACTGCCTATGTAACCATTATTTGTAAAAAGAGGTCCTCGATTTTTTCACCTATACTGTAGCCATTTGAACTTGATTTGACCGTGGTAGGTATTTGAGTTGAACATTTCAGTAAAGATGCAAACGGTAGCCAGTTAGAAATTTCTTGCAAGTTCCATATCGCTCCCTTATTGTTCCCACCCAGAACTGTATATAACGCTCCAATCTCATCTCGGACCTAGGTGGAAGTATCCCATAAGTTGCACACGCGTCCGTTACAGGCTACATACACGTTCGTTACTATTTGAGCCTCCAGGAATCCTGAGGGAACATCCCAAAAAAGAAACTATGTCTCTTGACTTTGTTCGGAACCCTAATTTTTCGGAATGAGTTCAGACAAAATCCAGAGTAACTGTAAAGTGAAACTGAGAGCTTCTGTTGGATTTTAGTAGGTAGACATTCTCAAAAGTTCAAAGGGTGCCCTTTCACGCAGGTTTAGAATGGAAAATAATCTGAACCAGTACAATAGAGGTTCATATGGAGGAGAGACACCCGATATGAACATCTACTTCGGAAAAAACCTATCGTTTGAAGTTGGAAAAAAGAACTAGACAACTTAAAGAAACTCAAGATTAAAGAACCCTACCTGATGCTGTTTCATTTCCATTTCGTGTGGTCGCTCCACCGTGTAGAAAATGGATGCACCAAGCACTGTATAGGCACATGTAAGCAGCACCAACGCCACATGAGGGAGTATCAGTTTGGCATACTGCAATTGCTTCAGGCATCAAGAAAAATTGGAAGAGAGTAATTCGGAAAATTCTTGCTCTCTGGGAAGAATGGAGTAACTGATTGAACTTGCTATGTACTTTGAAACTTCTGTTTTCTGCAGCTAAGCCCTTGCTTCTCGAGGAAGATGTATGCACGAATATTTGAAGACCTTACAAACACTACAGAAAACTTCAGTTAGTTTTAGATAAGCAATAGTGTGAGCAGTATAGTGAACAGCGAATGCTGAATTGTCATCAGGTGCAGATCGCTGAA
>UZAF01018366.1:23299-33827 GCA_900617895.1 Haemonchus placei | reverse complement strand
TTAGTGTCTTAGCATGAGTGCGGGATCGCGTCCCGTTTGAGGCCGAATTTTTGCCATAACTCGCCGACGTTAAAGAGGATTTCGTCCTTTATTGGCATGTAAAAAGAAAATACAAAGAAGATGTATGCAAGGGATATCCTATTTTCTACAATCTTCCAAAATATAGGCTACAATCTAAACACTACAAACGAATGGTGGCCATAGACAAATGCATGGGGTACAATGCACTAATGAGATGTCTTCTTCGATTGTGAGAAATAAGAAGCTCTTAAATCTCTGCAAACTATACATCTATAACATGTGAAGAGTCACATGTAAGGGCAAGGAGATGAAGCTCTTGAAGATTAGTCTACATTTTAGCATAGACCGCAAGGACGTCCACAGTACTGCATTTTGTAGGCATTTGAGTAGAAGGTGCTCGTACAGAACCCATTTCGAACCCAGCTGGCACATCTGAAATAACGAGAAGATGGGTTCGAGTGGAATGTGTTGGACCGAATTAGGGAAAAACTAATGAATGTGGCCTTTTGTGCTGAAGCCAAAATCGGGTAAGACCTCCTTGAGGAAAGATGGTGAGAGAAGGGAACCACCCAGAGAAAAGATCAAAAAGTGCAACCTGAGTTCCATACGAGTGAAACCTTACTTTGGGTCGTTTCCACAGCCAGTACCTGAAAGATAAATTAGTTACGATCAATTTGTTAGCTCGAGTCTCTTTCTCATCTAAAGCACTGAGAATCGAGATCGCGTTCAACAGAAACACTTACCCGGAGCTCCAGTTGTGTCATCGTTGCAGAATCCGCATGTCTTCTTGCAGTACTTCTGTAAAAGTGCTCGAAAATATAGGAATATATAAATGGATATCTATTTTGGTACATTTGATTCACCTGCGCAAAGTCTTGGAGCGATTTACTTTGGCAAATGAATGCGTTTTCCATGCCACAGTTGGGTGCTTCATCGACACAATCACCTGAAATTCAAATATGTTTGTAAACATGACAACAAAACTCTGGATCAGGAACCATACTTCTGCACTTGTGAACTGTCCGTAGAATCAGTCAAAAATGGGTTGACATCGGTCCCAGGGTTTTTTCTTTTGTTTTTGTTCTGCTCGTTCGTTTTTCTTTCATTTTCAACTCATACATCTCCCTGGTTCCCTTGGTTGACTAAATGTTATCAAGAAGGTCTCAGAGAGTGGCTGCTGAGCTGACTTGATGGCTATGGAAGATGACCGATGGTGGCGCATGGACTGACCTTCGTCAGAGTTCGCTGTAGTAATCAAGACAAACCTGCAGTACAGAGACCGCACGTCTTCGGGCAGTCTTCTTGAAGTATAGTTCTCCAGGCAGAACTCTGGCACATTTGCTGTGTCACTAATGAGCATGGAATTCGTGGTTCTGAAAAAAGAACTCGGGATATCAGCAGTTTTCAGTGGTCATCGTAAAACTGTGGCGGATTTTCTTAGGAGTTCAATTGAAGTTCTCAGACTTACGGGGTTTGTCATCGCACATAAAGGCGGGTGTAAGACAGCAATATCCACACGTTTTGGGACAAATATCTATTGCTGCTTGAACCAGAGCAGGATTCTGAAAAAAACCAACTTCGTTTCGATCGAGTAGGAAGCTTTCCAAGTGGCATTCTAAGTAGCAGAGAGGCATCCTTAGAAGGAGGAGGCCCTTCTGTAGCTGGCCCGAAGTACAAATGATTTTTTCCTTAGCAAATTCTCTGACGTACCACAGGATTCCCAGCACATTTCGCATCTCTATCGGTATCATCGTCCGCTTTCACTGCTGTCGTGTAGATGACGAGGCAGGCAGCATCAGAAATCTTGTTGTTGCAGTTTATAGCCGATTCGGAGTACTGAAAGAGGTATTGGAAAGGTATCTGTGCTACTATGAGGAAGCGACTGATCCGTGAATCAATATTGGAACCATAATTCCTCAAAACTTGCTTCTCATTAGTTCATTTCTAGAACTGAAAAGCACTGAGAAGTTACTGGTACACTACTAGTGGCCCCCCTCAGACCCTCATGCTGACTGGTTTTTGCTATGACAGAGACAAGTCTTTTTGATCACACTCAAGTGACTTGGACCGCTAGCTATGCCGATGAAAACAGCAGCTGTCTCACTCTTCTTGAGAAAGTAAACCTAATGAGAACTCTATGCTTCGGCGGTGCTTGCCATAATTAAGCTCCAACAAGGGAAAGGGAAAGGGAAAAAGGGAGGGAGGCATAAAGTACGATCAGGGTCAAGTATGGCTTTCGAGAAAGCCATTTCAGTTTCAGTCATCCATGCCTCAAAGTTTTTCTTACTGTACAATTCTCCCAAAAAACGTGAACCGTGGGCGCATGGCAGAAAGGCGTCCCATACGACTTCACCACACCCTATGTGGGTACGACATCACGTTTGCTGAAGTTGTACTTACTTACCTTAGGTGTACCAGCAACCATGTGGGTACAATTTAGATCCGTGATTCCTGCTTCTATACCTCCTATCAGGAGAGCCGAAATTGTTAGGATAAGAAGCATGATTGAGCTGAAACATCAGGAACTAAGCGCTATAGGACTAGTGCACTGAATTAGAGCTAAAACTCAGAATGGTAATTACCGAAAAAGTCGGCTTTTTATATCGAACCGACTCTTTCATCCCAATGGTGTCAAAAAAGTGCAGATAGCGTACAAAGAAGAGCCATTGACTCACTCATTGTCAGGTAGCATCACAGTGACGTAAACTAAAAATAGTTCTTTGTTCTACGGTTCGTATTGTTAAGCTATTAGCCCCAAAGTAGAGGTACTATACGAATTCGATCGGTAACTTTTGCAACCAGGCTGATACCGTAATCTAAGATATCTCACCCATTTCATCAACACAAACTTGCCGAGACTCTGGTTCGACGTTCGGAGACGGATCGCTTTTTACAGAAGATTCGTACAGATAGTTTCTCATATTTCTCCCTTCTTTGGGTGAATATGAGTTATTTTCTTTTTAAAAATAGTGGTGACTAGTAATTACGAAATNGAACCGACTCTTTCATCCCAATGGTGTCAAAAAAGTGCAGATAGCGTACAAAGAAGAGCAGTTGACTCATTCATTGTCAGGTAGCCTCACAGTGACGTCAACTAAAAATAGATCTTTGTTATACGGTTCGTATTGTTAAGCTTTTAGCCCCAAGGTAGAGGTACTATACGAATTTGATTGGTAACTTTTGCAACTGGGCTGATACCCTAATCTAAGATAGGTCACCCATTTCGTCAACACAAACTAGCCGAGACTCTGGTTCGACGTTCGGAGACGGATCGCTTTTTACAGAAGATTCGTACAGATAGTTTCTCAATTTTCTCCCTTCTTTGGGTGAATATGAGTTATTTTCTTTTTAAAAATAGTGGTGACTAGTAATTACGAAATTTGTTGGTTAATGCCAGTAACTTGTACCTGAAGTTCTATCAAAGGGGCAGATTAAAAGCTCCTAGCCCGGTTTAGTCGACGTACACGCCCAAAGTGGACGAGTTCACACGGCTTTGTAGACGTTGCACAGGTTGCATGATTTGCAATGAGCCCAACACTTGCAGGTAGGCAGCTTATTGTAGCCAGCTTAAAGGCGCAGTCCACGATAATTTTGAGGTACTCGCTTTTACTCAAAAAAGCAGAAGTACAGATTGGGAATAGGTCATAGGTAGTGAAGAAAGCTAGAGAATACGCTGGGTGGAAAATATTGCTCCTCAAAAGTAGGGAAAATAGGGGCTGGACGAGATTGCCATGACGGAAATAACATGGAAGGGTTATTTGGATGAGATTTCAGTCGTTGCAATTAGGCAAAGAGCTGACTACATCAAGCTGGAAATGTACGGAACTGCCTTCCATTGCCGCTATGGGTCATGACAAGTAGTTTGTATTTCCTACATGGGTTCCCTTGTGATCGGTGCAGCCTCCACAATGCAGGTGAAACTCGTCCGAGGATACACACTGGCCAGACTTTGAGCCTTTATAACTCCCTAACTAGGCCGTTTTCCGACCTAATAGTGCCAGATATGGTATACGCGGGGACCTCATTCATCATCCTACGAGGGAATCTCAGGAACAATTTTTATCGTGATCTGTGCCTTCAACGTGGCCTGCTGTAAGCAATAACGTCTGGACAAATACTCCTTCCATGCAAATTTTGAGCAAATTTTCCTCACATTTCTCTGGATACGCCAATTTTCGTGTTTTCTACGTCGCTTTTGCCCTATTCTGGACTATCATTTTCATAATTCGTCTTAAGTTGGATACTCCAGAATTATCGTGAACCGTAGTGCATTAAAGGATTATAATAACGTCATTGTGTGATTCATGACGTGACGTCTATGATGTTTGGATATCCGGACGCTAGCTGCATTGTTCCAAAGGAGATTCTGTGTACTTCACTAAAGAGTACTCTAGAGGACAATGGGTTCACGTGAGAACTGATTGTTCCAGCAACTCAGTTGTACTCTTGGTGATGAAAAGCAGCTATACAAACATCCGTATAGTTTATCATAGTCAGACTGCTTCATTTGCACTAGGCGATTATCCAAAAAGCGTGGGTACACTCACTGTACGTGCATGCTTCACTTTAGTGGGGCATCTATACAATATTTGAGAATGAGAGACAAAGGTTCCAGAAAGTATCCTGATCCTTACTTGTGAGGGAACCATTGTCGGGATGAAGAAAACTCAAAGGAGGTACAAACCATGCTGATCGGATAGTTCTGATTACAGTACGTGCCAGAACGAACTGTTGAGTGTTCGACGTTTTAATAAACCTTTGTTAGCTTACATATAGAAGGTATCGATGTAGAATATTACGTCAGCGGCAAGGAAAACTTAGAACATGGAGTATTTTTCACGTGCAAGGCTTTCCCGGTCTGACAAATTCGGGTCCGGGAACTTCTCCCTTGTCACGGCGTCGCACACGCCGCACCCGCCGCGTATCGCAGGATTGCGATGGAAGATCGGAGCGCGCAATTTGTGAGGTAGGGAGTCCTTTAATTATTTGAATTGGCTGACCGCTTTCTTCAATTTCAATGCAGTCTTGATCGCCGCTTACATAGGAGGAGTCATTTTAATTAATCAAGTCTAATAAACATGAAAACGAAAAAGAAACATAAGAAAAAACGATCAAATCCAATAAAAAAGCAAGGCAATCAACGAAAAATATCGCGTCCTATCGATTGGCGGGAGGCGGGGTGAGTACGGTAATTGCAGTGACATTTGCGGCGTGCCGCAAGGGAGAATGCCGCGATAGGGGAGAAGTTCCGTTACCCGACAAATTCCCATCAAAATCTTTTCCAGACCACTGTAGAGTGAATTTTGTCGATGTAAGAATGTTTTGAGCACTTCCATATTTCCACTACAAACGAACAACGACAAAGGTTCAGTCGATCGAGAATGGGCCTTTTCTCATGGAAATGTTCCTTGCGCTGACGGTCTACTGATTCCGATATCGATAAATTTCGCGACAAGATGAAGAAAGGCTTGAGCAGAATACCCGCTTCTGGAAGTGTGCTTCTGATGCAGCAGGGAGGCAACAATGGGACAACTTCACGAAGTAGAGGAGATCTGGAAGCATGATGTTCGAGCGTTGAATGTATAGGTTTTGCTGATGATTTCAAATTATATCATTTTATCTCGTCTGACTCAGACAATGCATTGCTACAGGAAGCCGTTCATGATGTTATCAAGTGGGCCAAGCGGTGAGAGTTGCTTCCTTATTCGGAGGGAAGACCAAGCTTATAGGCCTGCGTAAAGTCGGAGTGGATTGTTCCTATTCACTTGATGGAGTAAATCTGAACGTAGTAAACGAAATCAGATACTTAGGGTCCCTAGCTCAGGGCGATCTCAGTTTCGATGAACATTGTTCACAAATTGCTTCGGAATCAACGTTGGCAATATATAATTTTTCTCGGTCTCTCTGAACGAGGGATGCTCAATTTCTATGTAGTGCGTACATTTTACATAAGAGTAAATACACCTCTCTCGAGTAGTAGAGTAATACTTCTCTCGAGTATGGCATAGTGGTATACAACACATACAAGATTAAGAGTATTAGGACGTTGGAAAAGGTTCAAAATTGTTTCACAGGCAAAGATTCTTTTTTGACAACAAGTGGCTTCAGGTACGAGCAGATTCCTAGTAGCGGAGATCGTAATGACAAACTCGGTATTGGACCCTTGCTCTCAGGAGGAAAAAATTTGATCCTTCGATGCTTTTCAAGACCTTACATTTCAAGACTGATCTTAGCCTAGTAGTCTTTTTTTCAGTTAGGGAGTCGATTACAAGAAGTTACTCTAGGAAGATCACGATTCACAAAGCAAAGCATAATGTTAGGCATATTTCTTTGCGAGTAGGACTATGCGGGAGTTCGACAAGCTGTCGGTTGGAAGTAGTCACCAGCAAAGGTTTAACACTGTTTTAGGCAATTATCTTACATCATATCTTGTATTTGCTCAGAAGTTTCTTTCAACTGCAATTAGGTGTCGTTCGGATTTTTGTTGCAGGAGTTTGTAGTTTATATTTGTTGTGTTCTTGTTTGTTTGTTTGTTTTCGTTCTTAGTCTATGCACCACCCAGGAGTGCTTGTGTAATAAACAAGTACAAATACAAATGTTTTGGTCCAAATCTTTTACAACATGATCTGATGTCGCCATATTCCTTTTGAATTACTGGCAGTGTTCAGATTGGTCATCTCACCTTGTTGCCAGCCGCGAAAAAAGGGTACAATATTATTTCCACATGATGGAGGTATGTGCTGGCAGTGGCACACCTTCGGTAAAATTAGAGATGGATAAGTGTGCGATCCCACTTCTGACAGCTGTTTGAGTTTTCCAAGATGAAAGAATTATTGCACTGGGATGAGATGGAGATGCGCGGCCAACTCTAATTTCCACTCCTTCCTCAAGCGTAAGGCAGCTCAGTTGAACACATTGATCACAGAAATACCTTGATAATGGAAATTTTGCCTACCTGACATAGTACCTGTGTTGCTGCTACCCAAAGCACAATACCCTTCCGCGTCCTTTGGCATAAACTCCTTTCTTTTCCACCTGATTGAGAAATATTGCAGGTGAAGTTCGTGAAACACTCTGCGCCCGCTTTTTGCCGCGATTATAGACACAGTTCACGATAAAAACGGTTTCTGAGATTCCCTCGCGGGACGAATTTGAGTCCCCCGCGTCTACCATATCTCGCATTCTTAGGTCGGAAAACGACCTAGTTAAAGAGTTATAAAGGCTCAAAGACTGGCCCTTGTGTATCTTTGGACGAGTTTCACCGGCATTGTAGAGGCTGCACCAATCACTAGGGAACCCATGTGGGAAGTTCAAACAACTTGTCATGACCCATAGCGATGAACGACAGTTCTGCACAGTACTGTAGTAGTATGTAGTCAGCTCCTTGTGCAACGTCCAAATATCCCTTCCATGTTAATTCCGACATGGTTAACTCGTCCAACCTCTATTTCCCCTACTTTTGAGGAGCCATATTTGAATTCTCGATCTCTTCACAATCGATGAACTATTCTCAATCAATACTTCCGTTTTTCGAATAAAAACGGGTACCTGAAAGTTATCGTGAACTGTGCCTTTGAGCGAAAGTTCCCTGCTAGTAGTCTGTAGCACAACAAGTTGATCTCAATTTCACCTTCGTTATGTAGCCATAGCCTCGGTAAGGGCACGAGATGCCCATCTGGTTACATTCGCCCTTAGTCAGAGGTGGAGCTATAGATTAGGTGGAAATGACTGTTTCTACCCTTTCACCTGGTTTTCGATCTTGATCGGTTCAAAAGTTCTCGATTGAATTTGGACATCATGATTGGCCGAGTTCTTTTTTAGCCATCCAAATTAAGGCAAGTTATGGAAGGCAAACCAAGGAGTGAAAATGGAAGTCGCTCTTGCTTTCTCCCCAGCAACGGCTGATATGGCCTACTATCTGTATCACCTTGCCTGTGTTTTCAAGTCGTAAAATCTGTTACCGCAGAACACTACCGGTTCTGTTGCCGGTGAATTCGCTCATAGATAGTGCAATAACACTGACCATGAGATTAAACGTACAGTTTCTGGATGTGCCACATTCTTAGTGATGAAATAATCCACAATAAGAGGAGAAAATTTTAGGGAGGATTATATTTTAATTTTGAACTTTCAAAGGAACAGTTCACGATATAAAAGACTACTGAATTTGCATCTGAGATGAACATGTGGCTTGGAAGGATACTCTGGAAGGACACAAGGGACTAGGTCGGGTCTAAAAACGGCCTAACTAGGACATAAAAAGGACTCTAAAAATGGCTTAGCCGACATACACTCTCGAGGCGGACGAATTCTCACGGCGTTTTGGAGGCAGTAGAGGCTCGCCATTCGCACAGGGGTACCTTGCACACAGGCAGCTTACTGTAGCCAGCTATACGCACTGGCGCGCACATTCGGACAACCCGTCCGAATATCCATCCCATGCGATTTTGTCGTCAAATTCTCGTCCAATCCCTAGTTTTACTATTTTTTTGTAGCCTAGTATCTCTAAATAGGCCGATTTTCGTGTTTCCTTCGCCAATTTTGCCCGCTACGGTCTTTGACTTTCACTCTGGCTTAGAATCAGGTACCCAAAAAATATCGTGAAATGTACCTTCAAATTAAGTAATGTATGCCTCGAGTTGTTCAGAGTTTCCAGAACTTTATCAACAAAATGATAGACAGATGTTGAAGCTTTATGTAAATCGACAGTTGATAAAACAGATTGATGATGGTATCAGGCACAGGGAAGAATATATGTGGTCTGCATACAATGAAGAATGATCGAATGAATGGTGAATGAGTGATAAAATGATGATGATAACGTGAAATATAGAAAAGGGTAACGAGCTTCGTATAACTACTCAGGGGGAAGACTAGAAATAATGAGAGAGTGTGAGTGATTAGTGTGGGAGGTGTTCGTTGATTTCTCATTCTATTACAGTAATCGCGATTTAAACGAATGGCAGTGGGGGATGTCTAGGGGGGAAAAAGGAAGAATAGCTGCTCGTAAGATATGCCTAGCTGTACTGTGATGTAAGCGAAAGTGTGGACGACTAAATGATGATGATGATGATGACGATGAAGCCAAATGTACAATGCACAAACGATCAAACAAGCCACGAATAAGACAACGTCGTGAATCGATACGGATCGATAAATTGATAGTGAATAGCGTAGAGGATTTTGATAGAGGGACGGAGGATAGACGACGGTAACGCACACACACACACATGCCACAAATCACAGGAACGCCTCAGCTTAGTAGTGCATTCAGTTACCGACGATCTGAATTCCGCTAAGCTCAACATCGCCCTGGATTTGTAGACCTCCGACTTCATGGGGATCGATACGATGAGCGTAAGAGGCAAATCGCTCGCCGTTTACGAAAATCTGAAATATACTAAGTAGAAACTGTAGAAGAAATCGATATGTAGACTGATACAGACCAATACTAGACCCAGTGTGACTAAAAATGGTGAAGGGGGGAAAAGCGTTAGAGAGGAAACCAGCCCTGATCTGTTTTTGATTACCCACAACTTGCTTTCTGGGCTGTGGTTTCACATTGAGCATATTTAAAGGATAAAAGTATGAAGTCCTGGAGCGTCAATCTCGTTTGAGGTATGCGCCTATGTATCCGTCTTCCATTCAAAATCGTAGAATCGTGGAAGACTCGGTTGGCCTAGCCGGATACTGAACCGAAATTCGAACCCGTGACCGTGTGTGTGAGATAGTGCGGCACTTGCCACTACCCCTCCTCTGCCCTTTTCGAGTCAATGCCCAACTAAATTTCTTTTTTCAATTCCATCAGTCAACTCAGGGATTCTCCACTGAGAACAATCCATGCATCGCTCAAAAATTATCCTTTATTTTGTTCTATGTTTTCCTTTCGATTTTGATTAGATTAAGACCTACGCAAGAGGGTGCCCAGTCAACGTGAAATAGGAAACTACGAAAATTATTTTAAAATTTAATTCAAATTTTCCTTATTGTAAAACCCGTCCAGGCTATTTCTTATTACCTCTTCTCAACGTTTCACTAATTTTACAACGATTCGGCGCCGTCGAGTCTAAACACCAATCGTGGCGGAAAAAAACAAATACTTAACCAAAAAATGTCTTAAATATAGTATAAAGTAGATAAAAGCACAGAAGGGGAGGTCATGCTGGTTGTGACTTTGACGTTAAGGGCACGATTTTGGCCCACGAGGACAGTATTGGTGCTAGAAAAACCCTCGAGGCTTTCTGGATAATACACCGAAATCCGAGCATGAATAACAAGAATGAGTGCATCAACATAACTGGTGACCTCTTGCCTTTCATCCCTCTGTGTGAGCTCTGATAATGGAGACTGATACGTGTCACGTCACGATACTATTAAAGGGTCGTGATTGACCGGGCTGTCTCAATGGTATTGGTGCCAGAAAAACTCTCGAGGCTTTCTGGATAAGACACCGAAATCCGAGCATGAATAACAAGAATGAGTGCATCAACATAACTGGTGACCTCTT
>UZAF01018366.1:0-22953 GCA_900617895.1 Haemonchus placei | reverse complement strand
TAAGTTCATCAGCTTGAGCTGCAACTAGTTAATAGGTGGTCCACGTTAAGCGTGATAGATAACACTATAAAGTTGCGATACGTTTTCAGGCCTTCGACAACGACGAGTTAGTCGAAACGTCAGGCGAATAAAGATTCCACCATTAAAAACTTGTATGGCACAGAAGAGTTGACTAATGTCTCAAGTATATTTGCAAGTTTGAAGTTTGAAAAAAAGGCCAAACACGTTGCATTCCTTTGATGAAACGTTTCCGTTAAGGGACCAAATTGTAATTCCAGTTCGGTGCCACTGTGGCTAATCCTTACCGGCCTATTTACCAACTTCAAAGATCAGACTTCGGCCTGAATCACATAGAGTATACAAGCCAAATATGTGTTACATAAAACATGTAGATGTTATTCGAGGGGTATGTGAAGAAAGAAAGGGAAATGGTAGACCTTAGAAGCAGAATTGTTTGTAAGGAAAAAGGTATTACTCATGGGACGATCCAGTAATCCCCTAGGCCTCAGCCTGTTGTGGTGCTCATCACAGAGGTTCTCAAATGTCACTGAAACGTCAACGAGATGAAGACATTGCAAAAAGTCGCCAACGAGTTCGACGAGGCCTTTCTCCATGTTCTTTGTGAATTCAATCCCTTTCCTCAGTCCCAGAGCTAGCAGAGAAAATAATTGAGCTTCCTTTAACTCAACAATTGCCATGCCAGTCTATCAAGCCGAAAAATTGGAAGAGTCAACAAAAGCGCTTTGAGAGGGCAAATCATCTTTTTTTCTGCTAATCCTTTCAATAATTTTCTTGACGTCTTCTGATGGGTTATTTCAAAGAAATCCCTTGGAAATCCAATGAAAAATGAGTGACAGTTAGTGGCAGTAAGCAATGAATAAGTAATCGA
This sequence comes from Haemonchus placei, assembly GCA_900617895.1. NCBI lineage: Eukaryota > Metazoa > Nematoda > Chromadorea > Rhabditida > Trichostrongylidae > Haemonchus > Haemonchus placei. The sequence goes on along the minus strand of UZAF01018366.1, from coordinate 22,064 downwards.
TGTCTCCCTGAAAACATTAAAAACCGGATGTGGGCTAGTTTGTCTGGGTGGGTAAATCCTGTTATTAGTACCGTCAAATGTGGACACTAAGAATTGCCTACCGCTTTGATACATGAAAATAACGAAGCAAAGCAAGCACCAGCACATAAACAGGTGTCCAGGAAGACTGGTGAAAGGTTTGGACATTGTAAATCGTAATGTCGAACCTCTGACAGGCTATTATAGTCCCTTATTACATGAACACATTTTTTTCAAACGGTCTCTATCCACGTGAAGGATAGCGGCTATGGCGGGTGTGATGTAGTGGCAAGTGGCGCACTATCGCAAAAGTATGGTCCCGGGATCGGACGCCGAATCGGTGCTATAGCCAGGCCTACAAGTCTTCCATCCCTCTAGTGTCGGTAATCGGTACCAGCTCGTCCGGAAGCAGAGTAGAAGTTCAAGCGGGGCTAGTCCCATAGTGAAATCGATTAACGCCCAGAGGTTTTAACCTTCCAATCAAGCTACCAGGTTTTATCCTTCCCATTAAGGCTACCATAAATGGGGAAGAGCCCGAATAGAATCGTGGGTGGCTAGGCCAAGTTTTCAGGAACGGGCTCAGGCTTAAGCCCCATCCATCATTTCAATAAAGACGATTTATTGATGGGGAGCTTGCATAAATGATGGAAAACATTGAGACTGCAAATGGCCTGTCTCATTCACTCAGAGAATGGCATCCATATGCCACCGGAAAACTTTGACGAATATAAATGAAACTAAAAAGTGTAGCGTGTCTGAAAGAAGGATGAAGATGTATCTTTCGAACGTTCAAAACATTAAAAGCCTATCACAGTACTTAGTGATGGGAGTGGAGAAACACCTCTACATGGGGACTGGACGGAAATGGGCAACGAATATAGGCGCTAAACAACTGCTGCGATAGACCTATTGAATTTCTACCATCTACCCTGGTTTTCCTCCCTGTCATTTGGAGTGATATGAGAACTTCTCGAGCTAGGCTTATCCTTCTTATTCACTCTACCGGTGTGGTCTGAGGATCGAGTCCGGATTGAAAACCTTGCCGGGTTATGCACGGGCCTTTGAACTTTTGGGAATTTAATCGACATCACATTGCTATGGGACGATCAAAACGCTGACTAGCACATGGAATGCAGAGAAAAGTCATTCTTCAAACCCAAATAAATCAAAAATTTCTGAACGAAAGTAGGTTGAAAGGTTTGTTCCTAGCCAACATGATGTTCAGAGGTTTTTAGGCACTATTGTAAGTATACATAGCTATGAAAACCTCCTTAGGATTTACCTTCGGACATTACAGGTGAACCTTGACTGTAAAAACAGAGGTGCAGATGCAATAAGCGTTCTGAAAGTCACGGAAATTCGAACTCATCCATCCGTACGATACTACATAGACCCGATTTCATACCCAAAATTTGAAATACTAGTTTCGGTAGAGTTATTCCCCCCAAGTTATTCCTTCCATATAAGTAGATCGTGTCGTGAACTCGTTCTACCACCTTTTATGCCCTCATATGGCTATTAACTGTCAAGAATAAGCTCGTAAATCAGGAATTTATAGGTTCCCAGGAGAATAAAGACTGACTAGAAATTCTCTGCAAGAATTAAAGAGAAGGTAAGGCAATGTTTCCGGAAAATTGAGACCCCTTTCATTTAATTGACTGTGAAGGCATGTCCCATGGTTCTAGGATGGGGGTAATGGGTTAGGGTGAAGTGTGTAGATTAACATGATTATCAGGGAAGAGAAAAAAAANAAAAAAAACAAAAACTACCAACGAACCTTGCCTTTGAAATGTTAGGGATAACATTTGGTCTAGTACCACTACTGCTCCCAGTTGCTGGTCTTGTAACGAATTTGACGATCTGTCAGCTTTTATTGTCTTTACTTTCAGGGTCACCATTGTCAATCTAGGAACCCTATGGCCCTATGGCCACCAAGAAGCAATGCGTTTGATAGAAGAGGCTAGCTAGTCCTTCAGCGTCCCCTTTGAACAGCAAGGTTGGCTCTTCCCTTGTAATTATCGACCAGTCTATCTTATTTGCGAATGGAATCGTTCCAGCTAGCTAATAACGAAATCTTCCATAAAAAAATGAAGCGCCATTCATTTTCTGGTCAATGAGACCAACATGATGGCCTCTTTTTCTGATGGACGTGGTTATCGGCTATCGCTATCGGTAGCCATTAAGCCATAAAGCCTAATGATTCGTGCTATTTGCGGAAATGGTCTCAGATTACTCTACATAGAGAATGAAAGTGACGCTACTTAAATTTGAATCGCAAGTAGGAAGTAATATAAACAGCTGATCAAAGTCCACTACGTAGGAAGTAGCGCTTGAAGCCCACTTGCGTCAACGGGACTTCCTACGGCAGTCGTTTCAGGCACTACCACGGCACTACCCAGGTAAACTTTGAGTATTACTACAATTACTCAGAACACCAACTGGGATTAATAAGTCATGATCGAACCAAGACCGCCAGAAGAACGAAAAAAGTAGCTGATTCTCCGATGGACTCATTAGCTCCCACATAAGGTAAAGTCCCATATGGTGCAGTAACGGAGATGTTTCTGGACAGCGTGGACTAGCGAAAAAAGGCCTTCTTCATCGGTCAAAATGAAAACTGTTCTATGTCCTTAATAAGATCCCACGTCAGATGTGAAAAAGAACCCAAAAGATTAAGCCATATAGTCATACTACAGGAAAAATCTCAAAAACCTCTTTTTGGCTTACCCTTGCTTTTCCAAAGAGGAATGGATGAAAGTTGCAATTCTAATTTAACTCCTCAGAAAATAGCTCGTAGTTCTTTTCATTTTCAGCTGCAGTAACTTGGGTTTATACTAGACGATATGTGGTTTCGTTCAGCTCACCTGATAAGCATACTCTTCGTTTTTGATTTCCAAATCGAAGCCAACCCCTTTCTCGAAAGGATTCTTGCCTTCACGTTCCTCATTGCCCCATTCACCGTTGACAAACGAGTTTCTGATCACGCACTGAAAATGATAGCTAAGCGAATTTTAAGTGAAATGTGATCCCGGTTGACGTTCAGGACGTCATCCAGCGTTTTGACGACTTTGGTTTGACTTCCAGTACGTCATACTTGGATCGAATCTTAGGACGAACGCACAACGCAAGAACAAATCCATTCAAGGGGATATCTACGTTTCTACAAGGACACAATCACAAATCGTATCGATTGATTGATCGATCGAGTGATTAGAAACATAGAAACCAAGGAACACACAGTTTTTAGTGATAGCGCTAACCTCGTTAGTACAACATGGATCGCAAAAATCATTCTGCAAGAACGGAAGTAGTGAGCAAGAAAATGTGAAGGACAGTGACATGGAGGGGGGTCATCTTCGACATAGCGACATAACATGATTTCTCTAGAGACGTATAATGCCAGTCATCGTGGCAAACAACCAACATGAACCCGTCGCATGAAATCAGTGGCCCTTATTTGACTAGTTTTCTTCTCCCACAGATAGACTAAGAGTGAAAAGAAAACGAGGACTAACACAACAGTAACGACACGCTAAAGTGTTTAGAAAAACATACGCCAGGTTTGATTTTGCCGCAGATGAAACCCTTGGCCTAAAAATGACGTCATAGAAACCTGAAATTTGGATTTGAGTGCTGCTAGGGGCCCAGAAAACTGACCTTTTCATCGAAACGTGGATTGAAGTGTAAGGCAATGTCACCGTTCTTCTTCAGAAGATTCACATTGAACCTAAATGATTGCTAAATGGGTTTAATATGAATGTGGTGGGAAGGAGGCATGCCCACAGCTCCAAGAACATCTCCAGCTTCACACCTTCCTACACGGTTGCCCTCCTTGTCTCATCTCCCGGGCAAACGACAAGTGTGATCAATGAAGGAAATTTCCATCCGTTACGACTTCTCCTCCCTTTGACTTCATTTTCCACCCACGCCCTGAAGCTATGAGCCTAGGATTGCTCCTACAGGACTACATTATAATTATTGACATTTTCCACCCCTCCACTGCCTATAATTACTAAGGACACGAGTTATAGCCAGCCTAGTGCATAATCGTTACATTTTCTATGATTTTCAGGATGGAAGCTACTCAAGATAACATCCAGAGGCAAGAATGCATTTTTCGACCAGAGGGGGCCAGTCAAAGGTAAAAAATCTGACTATCACATCAAACTACTATCACAACTAATGGTAAGGCCATAATGAGTATCAAACGAGGGCGTGATTTTCTATGAAAGACGAGTAGTAGTTGTGCACCTAGAGCGTCTGGGAGAACTCGGCCTTTGCCGCTACACTCATTTTTTTTATGGAATCGGAGGCCGTGTGGAAAGAGCTAATTGTAAAGCACTTAAACTTTTTACCCATTCATAGGGAACTGGCTGAAAGAATTAGCATCAAACAGTAATGGAAGGGTTAATGAAGGATTCAGGAAACTCACATAGTATTTCCCTCCCCACTGCACATGATTAAGTACCACATCTCCGTCGATACTGAGATGAGTAACATGCAATGGAAGGGTTAATGAAGGATTCAGGAAACTCACATAGTATTTCCCTCCCCACTGCACATGATTAAGTACCACATCTCCGTCGATACTGAGATGAGTAACATGCTGGAGAGGAATGCGATGCTCGAACGATTTCACCTCTCTCTGAAAAAAGGGGGGAATGAGTGGGTGGGCGTGATTAAGGTATAAAGGAAGTATTCAGGTAAACCTAGGTGGGTCTAAAAAGGGAGGTCTCCCATTTGCATCTTCCAGATTCTTGAGGGAGGCAATAGAGGGCTTTAGCACGGATATAAAGCCCATCCGTTCCCTGAGCTGTCACTGCCTACTAGTCTACAAAAGGTTTCAGATAAACCTAAATGGGTCTAGAAAGGGAGGTCTCCCACTTGCATCTCCCAGATTCTTGACAGGCAATAGAAGCATTAGCACAGATACAAAGTACATTCCACGAATTGTCACTGCCTACTATGTCTACAGCTTTACCGGGGTAGTACTAGCTAGGGGAACAAAAGCATAAGGCTCCCTGTCTGTCTGTCTGTTTTCGGCAAAGGAGTACCTCGACGGACTGCAGCAGAAAGGATCGAAAGCTGCTACCCCGGTCAAAATATGACAAAAACAGACATAGCAAAGTACTCACACGATTAATAGAGACGGTGAATTTGTTGTCGTGTGCTCGAATTCGGATGTCGAATGCGTCACCCTTCTTTACCGGATTCTTCTGCCGTTCTTCTTTTCCCCATGCACCTTTTGTATACGAATTGAAAACCAACTGAAATAAAATTTGCGTTCATTCAGATATTGCATCTAGCCGATGAACAAGGAAGTAGGGACGACCTGGCGATCGCCATAACTTAACCCATTCGGGCGGAAGCCTTTTCACAATGAACATCATCTGTAGACTTGCCACGGACCGAACTAGGCGACTTGCCCCTAATCCCAAGCATTCATTTCAAAAGGGTTCACTTCTTCCGCTATAAAAGTACGTAAATCACTTGAACGCGAACCTCATTATTGAGAAAAACTCCCTAGAGCTCACTTTCGGGGAAATGAGATCCGCGAACGTTGTGCAGCACGCCCCCATACCCAGATAAACGTCAAGATCTCAGTTTGACTAGAATTTATGTTTAAAGGATGAAAAAGACGAGTTACGGGTGTAAAAAAAGAATAACGTACTAGTGCAAGACGGATTCCCCAAGGAAACTCTTGGCCTGTGCAATTCATCCACATCAAGTCCCATTTCCCTTCTTCCCTCCTACATTAGTTCACCCCTCAGGAGGAATGATTAACTACTCCAAAAGTTTATAGTTATTTCGATTCAGGAATAGTTGATGTATTACAGCGAAGGTAGCGCGGTGGAAAAAACGCCGAATCGCCTCTGAGCGGTATTTACGATCAATTCTTGCCCAGGTGTTTATTTCCCTTCAAGCCGAATTACTACTCCGATACCGGTCTGGTAGAAAAAAAGTAAAACTAGCCACTTTCTCAATTGGGCATAAGCAGAAGCTTCCTGGAACTTGTAACGAGACAATTACACGACCCATAAAAAAGCCATAGCCGCCTAAGACTTAGTAATCCTCCGTTCATACTTCCTAACGTTTTTCGTAAGCCTTTACGACATCCAGCTGCTCCCCTAGCTCCTTATATGGCCCTATGCTTCGTCTTGCTTAGGGTTACATATGCGAATGATGGTGAAACAGCTGCCGGACGGTGTTGAAGAAGATAAAGGGACGGATGCATTGCATGGAATTGAAAGCGCATTCGATGGAATTAGAAGGGTGACCATAAAAAACGTCGAAATGAAGCTTCTACGCTCATGGAGCCCCAGACAAATCTCTGGGATCGGAAAAATACGGTAACAAATCGAGTGGAGTTGTACAACTAGTAAAAAAAAACTCAATGGCACCTCCCCTTCTAGGGCAATACTCCCGAATATTTGGCCTTTAAACGGCACTCAAGCATTTCCTCCCCTCCCTTCAGAAAACCGTCTATAATCCCATCTACTGCCATAAACAACAGCTGTCATGTGCGCCAAAGCAGCGGCCATGGGGCTGACGGAAACACTCCATTCAAGGCGTCTCCCTTCTATCGATGACTTTCGAAGTGGTGGGGAGGAAATTCCCTTGAAGTTGATGATCTCTTGCTGCTATTGTTTTTCTTTTCAGGGAGGAAAAGCTTCAACTAAACTTTGCGTGCTCAACTAAGACTGTTGTCGTGTGACTGACGAAATAGCAATTGGCAAACACACATACACACACCACATACACTCACATATACACGCCCAGTCATTCTCCGGGACAGGCGGAGGATGTGAAACAAAGCGAAACACAACCAAGAAAAATATCCCCACCTTTCCTTCATCAAATCGTACACTCACGTGCAATGGCACGTCGTTACCACTAAAGTCCGGACTGTCTTTGTGAAGGTTGATATTGAACCTAGAAACTCGTTCGGCATGGTGGAACTTTGAACCCATTGAGCCAATCGGCTCGCGACTTACCTCTTTGCCTCTTCGCTAGTTCTGCCGCGGATGATCAGTGTCTGACCAGGTTCGATCCTCTCGGTCAGTTTACTGCGGTACGGAATATTCTGGAAAGATTAAGTCTGATCCAATAAAGCTGTCCCCTTAACAATCTATAAAGCTGTAAATTGCAAAAAANAAAAAAGAATAATAATTAGTCTGATTTCCAGGGCCATTTGGATGGAATTCGAAGGCTTACTACTGCCCACTTGGGAATGATAGCTTTGTGTAGGCTTTACGGGACGGAATAATTCCCCAGTTCATTTTCATGCGCTTTCAAAAAAAATTTCAACGGACTGACGGGTGTGAAGGCCGGTTTAGCTTTGTTTGGGCAAATCATCAAAAAGTTGGTGGGCATAAAATCGGGGAAATGGGATGTCATGTGTGAATAGACGACATTAAACTAGAATATTCACAATGTACTTAGCGAAGTGCCATAAAGTTGGCATACGGCTGGCAACATCCAACACGACCACTGGAGTTGTGGCGGGAGCAAAGGCTGCTGAGCGACCTGCTCTCGAAGACGTGCACACACAAATGGCTGTGTCGATGGAGACTATTCTTCAAAGGATTCAGCAACAGATAGAAATCGACAAGGTGCCGGTGTTTGTTGAAGCAGTGGTAGTGGCGGTGGCGAAGAACACCTGATACGCGCCTCAAGCACGTTCGATCCTCTGTCGCCACTTGTGTCTCACATTCACGTGGCCCAGAGACCACCGCTATAACGGAGGATAGAGATCGTCGGTACTCAGCCAGTGACGAGTGAATTTCCTTGACAAGGTCAGCAGCAGCAGTTGATGGTCGCCGCAAGCGTTGTCGTGCCGCCAACGGATTCGCTCATGGAGGCTGGAGAGAGCCCGGAGGGGCTGTGGGTGGGGGCGTGTCTTTGAAGGGGAAAAGTGAGGACTTATCCCTCATGGCGCCGTCCTCCCAAATGGATAAATGCTTGCGTATTATCAACAAAGAGCGACAGCAAAGCATGGCACAGAGGGGAGACGGGCAATGCATCATCGTGTGAAGTTGTTCAATTCGAATGCGTGCGTATGTCGGTCGGTCGGTCGTTTCACGGGACAAAAAGTTGCTCTATTCAAGCGCAAATATCGAAAAACGCTCGGAAGACCACCATCAGAAATCTGAGATTATCCGCTTCCTCTAATGCAAATGCCCGTGATGATTAAAGCAGTTGTAACCGGAATGAGCTCTCCTTTATGAGCAACACTTTGGGAATCTTCTGTGTATCCGTGGAGGAAAAAGCCTAGAGAGGGAGAGGGATTGAAAGCGGTCGGGCATGACACATCGAGGAGATTCGCTTGTCAGTTGAAAATCTACCAGGCGATCCTCTTTTTTTGCTAAAAAGGCTTTCAAATTGCGACTATTCATCATGAGCATCACACCACTTCCCCCGTCCATGGAAATTCCACCTCTGTTTCAGTGGTGGAGGTGTAACCGCGGCAACAAAGGCTACATTCCAACGGGACGGAAAGTGTTCAAAACGTTTCATTGGTTTTCTAATGAAAAAAAACGTATAACGAATTTGATTAAACCCACAAATGTCCTCTCGGTCATGCTGTTCTGAAGGTGATAAGGTAGTTTAATGCTCCTGAAAAAAAGCGATTCGGATTCCTTGTTATTCACGAAACGAATGACTCCAAGTGAAAGTGCGCTAGGTATCGGTTAATTCAATGAGAAAGAAAACAGAAAGTTCTTTTCCCAGAAAGGAATGAACCAGAATTGACCATGAAAATTTATGCGTTCGCCATGAACCTTTTTCTTCCACGACTGAAGACTGAGACTTGTCAGATATATTGGAAGACTGCAGAAGAATGAGTGTAAATGAAGACTTTATAGAGGTAGTAGGGCATTGGAGTCCTTCCCTCATGGGCACAGCGAGGTCCTTGTGGGAGAAAATGGCAGGGAAACAGGAACACGTAAAGCCCGAGATGATGTGGGATGTGAAGGGGAAGAGACAGGAAATCGTAGTGTTTGGGTAACATTACTGCTATTTTGCATCGATTACTAGCTATTGAAAATGTATCGCTACGGTATGTCCTCCATTGGATGTCTCAACTGGTTGGGTAGATGAGTAAGGGAGAGAGCGAGATGGTCGATAGTGAACCCGAACCCAGAGAGGGTGCTGGTGATGGTAAGACCCCAAAGCATATGTTTAGCCTTTACCCTTCCCCTTCCTCTTCCAATCTTAATCTCTTCCATTACCCTAGAGGAAAACTGTCCATTTGAGCTGATCAATTCGAAACACGCCAAATATTTACCTTTCGTACCTGCCTAACAGTTTACCTACCAACTTCTGCTTGTTTACTCTGTACATCACCTATAAGGACAACCTGATGTGCAAGTTGAGCTTCTGTTACGTGACACCTATTTTGAAGTCCATGGAAAAAAGGGCCAAACCACTCAGGCAGGTCCCAAAAAGACTATTCAACCTATCGTAATCTGCTACTTCTGTTGCACCGTACTCCCCTCCAATTGGCACAGATCGCCCGAATCCTCTGTGAACGCTTTCAAGGATGAACGTTTAACATTTCCGAAGTTCATAAGCTCAACTTGAAAAGGACCAGACCGTCCCAGGATGGTCCCCAGAGGAAAATTTAATCTATCGTAATCTGCTTCTTCTGCTGCACTATCGTCCGTCCCTGGACCCATTGGAAAAGATCCCCCACTGTAGGAAAATGCTCCGTGAACGTTTTCATAGGTGAAGTTAACATTTCCGGGAGCCACATGTGCAGACGGAACATGTGCGAGCAATAAGTGCACGGAGGATAATCAGACCGATGGATCTTTGCCACTGATTTATAGCACGTACGAGCAATTTCTTCAACATGAGAGCGTTGCAATACAATTCCTCAGCTACAATGTTATCCCAATTGCTCGACACTGAGCTCCTTTGGCAACTATGTAAATAAAAATAAACAAATAAACATTGATTTGAATTAAAGTGGCCCGTAATAAGCACGTGATTCAAGGGCAGACGCCTGCGGTAGCTCGAGTGTTGTTGATTGATGCCAACGGTAGTTCGGAAGGTGTTGTGATTGAAAGTGATGAAAGAATTTTTGCACCTAATGTTTTTGACATAATTGCGGACAATTGCCGTCGTCTCCCCATCAGCCGAACTCCTCTCACCCATCGCATTACTTAACACCCACATGAAATAACACCAAAGAAAACTCACAGTACAACCGATTTCACGGAGACAGAGCTTTTGGAACGCGTGAGACGAGCCATCACACCAGCAACACTAACGGACTTGGGGAATCAATCTTTATGGGCCCTTTTGGTTGACTAAGTCACTGGACAAATACGAAAAATTGATGACTAGCCAGGGGGCCCGGACTTTTCTGCCCACTAGATCGTTTTGATGGCTCTTGAAGTTGCATATTCATCCTCTGGTGAATCGGTATCCTATTACCAATGAAAATCGTCGAAAAACCTATCAAGGAATCTTTTTCTCCTTGTTCCACTGAACATGAATCCTGCGCTATGGCCATTTCACTTTGACTACAGCATCATCTCATCTTAGCTTTGGGAAGGTCCCTTAAATATGTCCCACACCATTTATTCGAGACTCCTAGTGATCACTTCCCTAGAGCTTTGAACTTCATTGCTTTTGAATATCGGATGGTCTTACATCCTGCTCAGAAGGGCATCAGATCNCCACTGAACATGAATCCTGCGCTATGGCCATTTCACTTTGACTACAGCGTCATCTCATCTTAGCTTTGGGAAGGCCCCTTAAATATGTCGCACACCATTTATTCGAGACTCCTTGTGATCGCTTCCCTAGAGCTTTGAACTTCATTGCTTTTGAATATCGGATGGTCTTACATCCTGCTCAGAAGGGCATCAGATCATTCCCTAATAGTCCATTCCTAGATGGAGGAGGTGTAGTGCCAAGTGGCGCTATACCACATCTACGGTCCAGGAATCGAACACCGGAACAATACCCTCCCTAGCTAGCAAAGTCTTTCATCCCTCCAAGGTGGTTGATTGGTCTAGGGCTCATCTGGGAGGATAATAGAACTGCCTTTATATCAGTTGGCTCCACGGGCCACTATGCGACTACTTACGCATATAAATTCCTACATTAAAATTTCACTTCTCTTCTGAATAGGAATCAGATGCGTGGGCGCATTCCAAAAACGGGATTGCCCATGGGTATTACCATCATGGGAATTCATCAATTGATGTTTCATTTGTGGACCGTTTACCGAGTGGCTATTGTGCAGTTTTCGACTATTTTGGGATATTTTGTCAAACAGAAACATCCACCAGTCAATACCCAATAGTTGAATGACCTCTTGCTTATTAGATTGTATAATCGTTAAATTGTAAACTCGGTGCGGGGTTATGATGAATTGGGTGTAATGCTATATTTCATCTTCTCTCTCGATCTCGTCCACCGAGGTTTTACAACTGGTCATTCCACCTGGAAATTTCACCTGTTGAATGGGTGGAGGTAGGGGAGGAAAGCTGGATAATGATAGAGTAGTTGCAGTGATTTCTTTTCCTGAATGCACTTTGTGATTCGAATTTCTCGAACTCTAACTCCTATCAAATTTACAGGACCTCCTTTGAAAACCTCTTATTTAACCATATACAACTTTTTTAGGTGCCTCTCCTCCAAACGGAAACTCCATCATGATGAAGCCAGTAAGTTTTCCAGGTTCATCCCACCCCACTATTATGAATCCGATAATCGTAAAAACAGGAAAGGGCAAGGGTTACTGATTTTGAGTAGTCTACAATTACCATTCATTTTAGAGCATTTTAGAGCTCTGAAAGAGGAAGTAGAGCTGCGTTCGCAGGGACTGCGAAGCACACCCAGTTCAGTGACGGAGCTCCTTCCACGAGAGGAATCCACCAATTGATACCAGGCTTGCCCAGGAGGACAAATCTGCTTGACTACTCTCTACTCGCCCACGCCTAAGCCACCTTTTTGGGAAAAACATCTTCAACCTTAAACTCAGATAGAATATACATGATTTGGCGCACAATCGAGACACCTTTCTTCTTACCGTAATCTGATAGATAAATTTACTTAAACTTCAGTTTTTAAATGCATTTCGATGGGTCAGCTTCACACTTGAAAATGAACGTTCCCAAGGAGGTGGTTACCAATTTTAGTCCATATCGAAAAATCGAAGTGGGAACCAATAAATGGAACCGATCGTGAGACGTAATGTCAATAATTTGACTTCCGCCCCTATATGTGCTCTATGATGATAACGCAAACATAGTGGGAAGTGAATGGGCTCGACGCCGTTAATGTCGAAGAAACACGATGAAAGTGATCCGAGTGATAACATAGAAAGGCAGTTCAACACGGACAGTCCCGCTCCCAATCGGGAAATGTTAGCAAAGCAAAAGCGATGAATTGTAGTGCTAGAATCCACACACAACACACACACATGCACCACGCTAGCTAGCAGATCGGGTCTCACAATTCAGCTGAGTAAACAAAGAAGAAACGTGGGGAAAAACGAGAGCAATGAAAACTCGCCCGTTGCCATTTTGATTCACATCCCCTCGCCCCACCAACCAACACCCCATAACAATTACGACTGGATTTAGTCCCATCAATGAACAATGCAAAGTGACATGTGGGTATGGGATCAACAGAGCTCGGGAGAGTGCCCTCAAATATGTATGAGTTTCGCATAATAAAGTGAGATGGCTAGAGTGGATTAGAGCAAGACACATGACCTCAGCAAAGGCTTCAAGTCAAGGCTAGGCCGAAGCCGGAGGAGCAAGTTAGAAGAAGTGTATACCTCCCAAGAGAACTATGGTGATTCTCCAGAAAGGCGATGGATCTACCATTCCCGTTGAAGGGAAAGGAGAGGAGATGACAAGTTCTTTGGGAAACCCGTGAATTCCTATGAAGGAATGCACTACGTTTACGTTCCGCTTAGCTGGAATTTGCGAGCAAACATCATCCTCCGCCCATTCATTGACAGAGCAGGGGAAAACATTGAGAATTGCAAAACAACGCTATAAACCTTCTATGAGATGAGAGGACCCAAGAAGGAGGAGTAATGAAGCAAGAGGAGGAATGTTGCTCCCCACCCGTCTCCATCTGACATCCCGAAGAGTGTGGATTGGACTGAGCAAACTGAACAACCACCACCCGAGTCGTGTTTTATTGGATCCCAATAACAGATGGTCGACATCGCGTAACATCAAACAGCCGAGCCTGACCAACACTTCAGTGATACATGGGTGCAGCCAGCTGGTGCAGTTCTCGTCCAGAGGTCATGATGTCTGCTCATTTTTAATGAGATCCACCCTCTTTTCTCCTGCTCCAGTATGGAGCAGAATGATTTCGGTTAACGAGGTTTTTGAGCTGAAACGGGAATGTCATAAAAGTCAGGGATTTCATGACGGATAGAACAAAAAGCGAGATGATGAGGAATATTGGAGCGTTGCCAGGACGCAAGAACGAATAGCTTCTAAGCAGCCGCATGCATGCCGTCATCACTGGCACAGTTGGCATGAGCCCAAGATTAACTGCATTTGGAGCGGAGCCAAATCGAGCCGCCACGCGGAGGGAGGGCGTCGCGGTGGCCGATCAATGGTCTACCTCTTTGCGATGGGTGGGGAACCCTCGTCGTTGCAGGCCAGAATTAGCCCGGCTGAAGAGAGAACAATTGTGTGGAGAGGGAGGCGAAGGCGTCCAAAGAGCGTATAAAAGCCCATGCTGCACGTTAGCTGATGAATTTGTGCATTCGTAGAGTCTAGAGAACCACCAATCCATGAAGAAGCTCGCCTACTTCAGAAATATTCTTGGGAGGTCGCCGCTAGCGCGGCCACTAGCGGGGGAAATCGTACTTCTGGCGAAACAGAGGATTACTGTTAAGTAAGACGAGTCGGTCGAAGTCACATACGTACATAGCAACGCCATAGAATGACTGCTGGAGGGGGGGGGGGTGAGATGTCGTCGGTAGCTGTGAGAGCGAGCAGCAAAAACACCGTCGCTACGTACTCTCTCACTCATGCACAACAACAACCTATCGCATTGCAACAACAGCAACCCCCCTCCCCAGCCCAATTTTTCTGTTCTTCCCACGGCAATATAATTGCGTGTTCCAGTGGATCGGCATCAGCATCGACTACTTGAAAAACACAAACATTGCGAGAACTCTAGCGACGTACCAAGTGGAAGGGGCAGTGACCCATTACTTCCCTAGAGAAAGCGCTATACCGAACCTCCCGAAGGACCAGGCGACAGTACTGACCCCCATTAGAGAACTCTAAAAGCTGTGAAAAGCTGAGATGAGTCTGCAGCTGGCCTTAGGGCATCAAGCGAGCATTCCTGGGGCTGGCTTCGTCTCTTTTTCCGTATGGGTAAGTTTGAAGATCGCTTTTGTTGAAAGACGAAATTGAGAGTAAAAAAGGTAAGAAACAGATGACTGGGTGTTATTGCTGGGAGAATGGAAGAATAAAGTGTAAAGTGTTGTTTGGTGTTGATCTAACCCGTTTTGGAATGCACTTACACATCGACTCCATCCCTAGAATTTACAATTTGTAAGACCCAAATCCATTCCCGTTCCTGCGACGGGGCATGGAGTGGGGGAGGGGGGTCACTAGGGCAGCCGGTGTGCAATACTTATTCTACCAATTAAGTGGCCCTGAAAGGAGAGCTGCCTTGGCCTGAATGGGTACCTGTTTGGGGCTTGATTCCTGGATTATACGGTTGATAGTGGAAGCCGGAATCTGTACCACATACCGTGGGCGGTGGGCACAAAAGGGACGCTAACTGTCATTGATATACTTCTGTTTACTTTAGTCTTAGGTAAATATGATTAGTACTGAGTGGCTGTGGTGGACGTAAGGAATTTTTAAATGCCCAGCATGGCATTCGATCTGTGCATGGCGCGTGTCGTAAGGGTCCTCTTTCCGTTACACCTGCAGTGACTGGCGGCACCCAGTTTTTTGCTGTGGGGAGGGAAGAGCTCTATTTCTGTGCATTTTAAATGCTCCCCACTGGTGATGAACCGTACCCATTCAATCGTTTTCACGAGGATCAGAGCACCGAGTGTCCTTGCTAGGATTATTGGTATAAGTAACAAACATGTTTCTGTCAAAATCGACAGCAGAACCTCAAACCTATAGAGCAACTCTGGGAATAATAAGTGAGAAAAAGGGCATCCTGTTTTCTGGGTTCTCTGGGAAACCACCTTCTATGCAGTTTGCAAAAATCCATAAATTTTTTTTCTACCGAAATTCAATTAAGGAAACTGGATAACTGACAAAGGAATTTCGCTCCAATACAGAAGACACCCTTGTAATTTGATTTTTACTTCCGAATTAGATGCTGAGTCGCCAACGATTCAGCAAAGAGCGGAACATGGGAAATGGAACGATTAATCCAAAACATTGGGGAATGTCCCACCACTTTTTCGGGAAGAAAACACATGCGAGGCGCAACTCTAAGCTCCCGATCTATTCCAACGGATGCCAAAGGCTTGGAATAGGCTGAGAGCTCTGGCCAAGGAAGGGCTCTTCTAGCTTGGCGGCACTTATTTTGGCAATTCTTTTGAGAGTATTTCAGTAGAAGCAAGAACGTAGGAAATTGAAGCGGTCAGGGTCTGATTGGGATTGTTTGCTGTAACCACCTAAGATTGAGAAAAGAGTAATCGAGTCTTTGTTTTTTGGTGGGCGAAATAGTAAACAGAAAGTGCTAGACGGGGCTCTTTGCCAGTAGTACATGTCATAGTTTTTTCTTTGAAAAATAACAAAAACTCATTCGACCAGGAAGAAACTCTTTTGTAAAGACTCCCATAGGTATGCTCTACAGAGTATACTCATACAGGGGCCTCTCTAAAGCAAGAGAGATTCAAAGCCTTTCCTTATTTTAAATTCAGTAGGGAACCGCTAGAAAGATGTGGATTCTATGAATAATTCATCGGCTTCCGGTATTCTTTCTGAGAAGTCATAGTAAGCCTAGAAGATGTGAAATTCCCGATAGCCTTTGGGCCGAAGCCACTGCCCACCGAAAAAAACTCGGACTTTTTCCCCTAATCCTCTTCACCCCAGCGCTAATCCTGTGCCGTCACAGAGCCTGCCTTTTTTTTCTTGACGAGGCCATATAAGAACTACATTTGGCATGCCTACGGAGGAAATGATCTAAGACCACGGCAAATGCAATTTCCGATAACATGGACCCGTGAGCCTTAGGAAGCAGTATGGATTTTCTCTTTGGAACCTATATGAATTGTCAGAAATTTGGTTGGGAAATGGTGATGTCGGGACCTGAGGTTGTAGAAGGGACCACTACCTAAAGCCATACTTCACGATAAGTTTGAGGTATCTACCATAAGTGAAATAAGGGAAGTTAGGGTGCAGAATAGTGCAAAAATGGCGAAGAAAGGGCAAATATCGGAGAATTTTAAAGAATATTAGGCTTCAAAAAAGTTGTAAGAAAGAGGGTTGTACGAGATTGATTGTCTGTATTCGTCCGGGTGTCTCCCATGCAACTGTACTATTTCTCGGCCTCCTTTCGCTTCATTGTGAATGATGCAGCTTTAACAAGGCCATCATAACACGGCCATTTTAGGGTGTGTACGTCGACAAAGCCCTCTTTGGAGCCCTCATAACGCCCTGTCAGGGAATTTTTCTGCCTGAGGATGCCCCACGTGCTCTCCTCAGTGGTTAGAGGTTTATCCTAGGGGAATACCAGAAAAATCTATCATGAACTGTACCTCCCAACTCAGTGAGAAGGAAAAATCGAGATAGGACTCGGAAAACAATATACCAAGATGTTTTCCGTCACTATAACGTCAGCTGCTTTCCGTTTCCTCACTTTATCATCAAAACTCATCCAGTAGGCCCCTACGATTCATCAAAACAAGGAATAATGATCAGTGGCTCCACAATGAACCCTTTTTGACAATTCAGGCTGTCTTCCTGACACTTTTATTAGGGAGTTCGTCAAAGAGATGAGATATGAGGACGGGACCCGTCAATTCATTCGACTCCCCACGTATTTGTTACACTTTATAAAGGTGAACGTGCATTATTTAGAACACATGCTGTGAAAAAAGCCACGTGGGCTTGTCAGAATGAGGATTTTTCGGGCGTTGCGTAGTAAGTGGGGTTTTTCCTACTCGAAAAAGCGATTTATTTACGTCAACGCCGAAGCACCCAGAAATGTTGTTGTATAGACCAGCAATCGAGAATCAAAAAAGGGATTTAATTTGGTTTTTCGAAAATTGCGAAAAAAAGAAGTTCAAAGGAAAACGACGATGAAGGAGAGATAGCCATGGAAGGAAGCCAAGAAGGTGAAGGTGTCTCCTACTCGATCTCAACATTTGGGAGCAGCAAGTCGAACTCGTTGAGCGATATGAACCACAAATCACCGTGATCGGGTGAAATGCGGACAGGTAGCAGCGGCTTGTGTCCATGCATTACCTTCGTATAACATAACTAGTTATACGAGGGTACACACAACCGACAATCCGCTACTTATCGGCGCCATCAACCGTGAATTTCCCCACATTGAGTAAAAAAAGTGGAATGTGGCCTTTCCCGGAGCATAAACAGGTCCAGTTCACCTACGAGAAGACGGCTTGAACCCTGAAGAAATCCGTATCTCTCCGAAAAACTGAGTACTGTGACCTTCTACAGTCAAGAGAGAAAAAAGTTAATTGGCTATAAAACATGCACTCGTCAAGAAAAAGAGACATTCCCTTTGACATTCCTCTGGACGCGTAGAAATGGCGGTGGGTGATGAAAAGGTAACCAAACGGATGAAGGCGAGATTCCTTTCCTGGAATTTTTTTTCATTATTGTGGCCAGATGGTCCAAAAAGGGACCGTTTAAACAGGGTCCACAGGGAGCCAATGTTCTACTGAACAAACTGGTTCTTTTCAGCCGGAAGTGAACGTGTACTATTCTCTCTGCAGAAAAGAGTCCTATACTTGATTTTATCGATTTAAAAATTTTGCATAAACCCCGCCCATTCATCAGACTCCACCCACACAAACTAGTTAAATTCAAGAATCACTGAAACGGAATGAGATATTGAGAGCTTCGGACGCCCGAAATGGCACCCCAATGATAGCCATAAACCCCTGCAATCCCTACTTTCACTACCCCAAAACGTATTAGGACGATCAACAGCAATCATTAGCAATTACTGAGGAGTAAATGAAAAATATGGGTAGTAGTAATAGAGACGTCGGTTACTTGTCACACACACACACACAGACACTCTAGAGTGTGCAATGATGAAGAGGGGGTGTGTGTGTTTGTCCC
Source organism: Haemonchus placei (assembly GCA_900617895.1). Taxonomy (NCBI): domain Eukaryota; kingdom Metazoa; phylum Nematoda; class Chromadorea; order Rhabditida; family Trichostrongylidae; genus Haemonchus; species Haemonchus placei. Next base: position 3,762 of record UZAF01018366.1, on the reverse strand, counting down.
GTTGATTGTGGTGGTAAAGACGAGAACCGACCACGCATTCCTTTCATTGCGACGTCCTCACATGACTGGTATTTTCAATGTTGTTTGCGAATTTGCCCAGTACGTCTGTCCCATCTTCTCAAGTCGATTCAATTGTTACTGTCGCCGTTGACGACAGTTTAAGGGGTGCGCAGTCTGGTCGACCTAGGGAGGAAGTGACATTCAGAGGAAGTGACTCACACGGACAACCTGGAACAAGCTTGCCCCACCTTCTGGCCCAACTGTTTTGAAGGGTGGGAAAGGGTAGCATCTCAATGAACTATTCAACTTTCTTGGATAAATATGAATATGAAGGGAATCCTCCAAAAATAAGAAGAAATTGCTAAGTAGGTAAGTACATGGTAATGACAATTTCCACAATTTGACAACAGGAAGCGAATGAAAAATGCGACAAATGGCATGACATCTCGACGTGGTTACGCCAATTCACTGCCATAACCAGTCCCGACAACCTCCAACGGCAGCAGTTGAAGAGCACCGCCGCTATTGTGAGGCCAACACTTGTCTGACAGCGCACAGCGAGGTAAAAATCGTTGATGAACAACAATCGAAGGGAGGTGGAAGCAGCAGACAAAGCAAAGTGGCAGAAGGTGTGAATGAGGGCGGACAGACGAAAGAAGAAGGCGTCCACCCACACATTGTGGGGAACACGTTTCAAAGCGCGTAAGCAACCGCAATTTCGCGCAAACCCCCTCCCGCTTACATCACTGGGTGTCTCCAGGAATGTATACTGCCTCGATACGCTTACACTTCAAAGTCGTATTAAGCCCTTTCATTGCGCTTGTCGTTTCATTGCCAAACGAAACGCCCTTTACGAACTGAACCTGTCGAAAGCCTCGCAAAAATTGCTTGAATTCGCGTCGTGGCATTTGCCGATGAATAGCTCAAAGCATGCCGAGGAAGGGACTTCAAACAGGACAAGAGGCTACAATAAAATCGTGAAAACGAGTTTTCAAGAGCAGTAGTCATTCCACAAAAGGACTATGCAAAAAATGGTTCGAAACAGTTTGTCAAGACATCGTTTTTCAGGTGTGAGCTCCATAGGATTGCTTCCGACGGGCTAAGTCAGACTAAGAGTGCGAAAAAGTGAACAAGCCTACACCGTGACTCACTATGTTTACAATAGTAGTCTTGATAAACATTTAAATGTCATCGGAAATGACAAATCGCTGCATGGCCATTCAAAATAAGTTTTCGCCGAGCGATTCTTGCTTTTTCGAAGAAAAGCTGTAATATGAATCCCACTGAAGGGATCTACTGGATTTTCAAATGGTCGGAATGTCAGCAGTCTTAAAACGACTAACAAGAGCTAGGAAACGTGAAAACTCTCTCCTCTTTTTTCACTGGCATATTATATCCCTCAGTTTTCTGCTCTAGTACCCCTTTGGATCACCGAATGGGAGTCGAGCCGAGAGAATAACTTACTACTAAATCCTACGAGGTTCTCCTGTCTTCGTCCAGACCATGGAACGCTACTTTCTTGTTCACCCTACCTCCTCTAAGTTAAGTCCAAGAAAGCGAACGAAGCGGTGAAAGAGAGAGGTCGGATGTGCCGAGAAGAGAAAGGGTGCTTGAAGCACCGAGGACGAAAGTTTGAAATTAAACCAAAAAAATCATCCAGTACCTATCCCCCAGTTACGCCAAGTCCGTGACATACGCTTGCTCTGAACAGGGAGCAGATCCTTCCTCTATGAGAATCAAATAGGTGACATCAATGGGGTAAAGAACGTTCATCCAAGTTATACATTGCTCCCCATTGCTATAACTTCGAGCCTAAATCTGTCATTAACCCGCTCAAATATTTATGAAACGTTTGTCTGTTTTCAGGGTTCCCCCCCCCCCAAGTGCTCAAATGAAGGTAGTCAATTTGTCTTGAATGGAACCACACCCACCATAGATAGGTCTTACCGAATACAACCCAAACTAAAGGGCAAGTGCATTGGCAGACTTTTTTTCCAGCTCCACGTCGATTCAGCCATTCCGGGAAGGCAATATGAGAATCTACTACCACAGATGACATATATTTCTGGTAGCCGGACATCTTATCGTGGTTCTATAGAAGGACATGCTATAGGAATAGAAATTGGCACTAGCACCTATTGAACCTATTCGTCTAGATTGCGAGCTCCGTAGCAGATATGGGCTCTTCACAGGGCACGAAGCCTTTCTTTCGAGACTACCAACCAGGCAAAATTCCAGAAATAGCACAGATCAAGGCATTTCTAAGCTATCCAGCATAAGTGAAATAAGGTTATGGTGCAAAATGACGCAAAAATTTTGAAGAGCTGGAGATAATCAGAAGATTTTTAGAGATATAAGGCCTCCAAAATGTAGTTAGAGAGAAGGTTGCACGAGTTCATGTGTCTGTAACTGTCTACGGGTTTCCCACATAAGCGTACTATTCGTCGGTGCCCTAACTCTTCACTGTAAATGGCGCTGCCTTAACATGGTCATTAGAACTCGGCCACTTTTGGGCGTGTGCGTCAGCCTATCTGGTTTTGGAGCCCTCATGCCGCCCTGTGAACGTCGCTTTTCAGCCCGACAGTGTCCCACGTACCAATTTTTCAGGGTCAAAGGTTTATTCAAGAAGATTTCGAAAACCATTTTTATCTACCGTTTTAGTGAAGTGCGCCTTTATGGTATTACGCCCAGTGAAAGGGGCAAATTCCCATCTCGATTCAGAAATTCATGCTTACAAGCATTCCTTCTTGTTTTCCTTTTTGATATTTCAATAAGTAGCAACAGTCCCTCTACAAGCGCTTCCATCTTTCTAGCAGATTGTGGGAAATGGAAAATGGCTCAGGGAAGAACTTCTGAAAGACCGGAAGTCTTTTCGCATCGTCACGAAACAATCTCATTTACATCGGGGCTCAATTTCTTTCTTTTGTCGTTAGTCGTATTGCAACACTATTGATGGGTCGTATATGTAGAACGGATGTTCCTAAAACATTACGTGACTGTGACCGCAAAGAAATTTTCTCTCAGCAACCTGTTTAGCTCTTTTTCCAGGGTAACAATCTCGTCGAAAATCATTCTCAACCAAACGGCAAGAATGTTTCCGTGATGATTCATTGATGGATTGGGGAAATGGTCAGAAACTCGACTTTACTGGGTAATCAAATGCGAACGAAGGCAGGCGAGAAGTTCCCCCGAAAGAGATTAGCAATTTTTCCTAATGATTTCTCGAATCTGAGTGTCCCATTTCCCCCATTTCCGCCTATCAAAAGGTAGTGACATTGCTTTGGAGGTGATTTTTTTATTTGAAGCCTTCGGATGCCAAATTACTGAATTTAGTCGAAAATTTCACTAGAGCCACTTTTTCTGTGAAGTAGACCCTAGGTAAATTCTCCGACGAGGTATATCTCGATATCTCGACTGAAGAGGTAGGTATACGACCTTCGGGAAAATTTTTCCAAGTCCTTCCACCTGAATCGAAATTAACGCCAGTAGTTTCCTTGCAGGGGGGGGGGGACGGTGAATGTTCATAATACAACCGTAAAAGTTCATTCAGAGACGTCATGTCACGTCAATGTAACAAAGGATACCTATCCTATCATGTTGTACCCGAATCTGGGTTTTGCCAATCTTATTTTATGATATCTGATCGTCTGGTCTGAAGCTGAAGACATTCCAATTTTTAGGGGGTAACGTACTGTAGTAATGATGGTGAGTTCGTGGGCAGCGAAAGGTCGAAAGAAGGAAAGGGAGGATCGTAAGGTGATT
>UZAF01018364.1:20707-33837 GCA_900617895.1 Haemonchus placei | reverse complement strand
AGAGTTCTCTCCCAGTAGTTACTGTGAAATTGATCCGCGTCAAGTACATGTACCGCTGGATGACTGACCGAAATAGCTACAGAAATTACAGTTTTAATTAACAGCTTAACCTATCGAAGCAACAACATTTGTGGTGAAAATGTAGAAGGAGGAGGGGCACATGTTCCTCAAGAAACGAAAAATCAGTACGTGCAGTGGCTCCTACAGTAGTCCTGTGGGTCCCGGCTCGAACGAGTGAATACGACGCAGTGCTAACTCCGAGCCGTGTTTTTGCCCGAGGTCCCGTTTCGATGCGTCATATATGTGACGGGTGAGAATTTGTGTATTAATGGGGCTACGGCGTGGAAAGAATTATGTTGTCTGTGACATTTTGCGTTCACTGTATTTTACTGCACGGGAAGGTTACCGTAGGAGCCGAGTATCCGTACTGAATTTCCAATTCACTACTCGCGGTCAGCATATCATCAACCCGGTGCTCCCACTTATCATGTTTAACCTAAAAACTTGCCTGACTTTTTCTTGGCTCGAAGCTTTTTTAGAGCCTCAGTGCGGACCCAGAAAGCTGGTGCCCCATCCTTCTTTGCCCTAGCTCTTAGCGTCAGAGGTGCAGAACACAGCGAAGTGGGCCCCCTCCGGCTACATTTTCGCACAAAGTGGCATCTTTAATAGTCCACGATTTTGCGAGCGACCAGTCGCGCGACCGGTCGCCGGTCGCTCGTGAGATAGGTCCGCGACCAGTCGTGCGACTGGTTGCGGACTATAAAAGCAGCCAGTGCTATTGTTCATAACAGAGCCTACTGCAGGAATGAATGGGAGTAAGCGTTCTGATTTTCGTTCTCGGCAGATATTGAAGTCACGTCGGCTGGAAACAGAAGAACGTAACCAAAACGTCCCAGATCAGACGTAAGCGTCTTCACTCTGAATTTGGAATTCTATTTGTTTGCTCCTTAACGGAGTGCAGGTGCGTTGAAATTCATTACAATCGGAAACGTTATTTCCCCGAACGGCGTGTTGTGCTCGCCGCACACGATCTCGCGTTGTGAAGGGAAAGATTCGAATTCCCTGTGGAAGGATACGGAGAGTCGCCGCGTAGCCACTGCCGCAGGCCGTGGGAAGCCGGGAGAAGTTCTGTCACCCCGTTCTTGGCAGCTAGTCGCAGTTTACCCAGGAACTTTTGTTCAAAGATGGGGAGGGTGACCTCGAACGACGTTTTTATTTAGTCATTTACTTACGAGGAGCAGGCATTGTTGCGCATAAACAGTAACAGGAAAATAGAGCCATACACATAGTGGTGGAGGGCAACAGAAGAAGGATATGTCTATCGTTCGTTGCTTATCGTTGGAAATCTTCCAAGTACGATGCATTTCGCTGCATTTGCCATAAATTTGCGTATTACACGACGTCACATTAACAGTTCCGTCTTCTCTTCGTCCCCGAGGCGAATGACCTCGTTCATTTGCATGAAACACTCTGACTTCCACAAAGGCGTCAAGCCCAGGAATTGCAGTGTTGCAAAAAGGCACCACTACCCAAATACCATGGATTGAACCACTTTTATAGTTAGTGATCGAGGCTGGCCACTGTATTCAGTGTTCTTTGGAAAGTTCGGATTCTGGCAAGGAGGTGGGAGAGGGGGGTGGTGTGTAAGAGCATCATGGCATGTCATTTTAAGGATAAGCTTTGTGTGTTTTACCTTGTCAGGTGCCTTCGATAAGTAGAAATAAAGCAATAGGGATCATCCTCCTCCAAGTTTGACCTAGTATCTCACGGCTTCTTGATGTTTACCTTCAGATACGCCTCTTTTCCGCTTGGCACTTTACAGTAAACGCAGGAATGGAAACGTTACTTGCTATTACTATATTCACATAGCTTTACTGCCCCGTGCGCCATAACAAAGACCGCCTCGAACGGAGCAGAATTATAACGTTTTCTCACCGCCACCCGTTCCGATGGGTGTTCCGCTCGTGAGTGAGGTGTTCCCGAGCTTATATGTGCACTGTTTATCGTGCCCGAAGTTTCAGCTATCCCAGAGCACCCAAATTCTTCAGGAAATACCGAATTTTAGGGTAAATAGGCAGGCAGAAACAAATTCTTTATATATTGTTAGTTGTTATGGGGATTTCATAGGTGGTAACTAATTATGGTAACTTCATCTAGAGAACGATCTTGGAACATCAAGGACGCCTCTGTACAGATTTTGGATCTTTTACCTTAGCTCCGCCACTTCAGTACAATCCCCCTCTGCTTTGGGGGCTGACCATCGTGTGCGTGCCGCGACCGCGGTTCTAGAAAGGTGTTGACAGCGCTGGCACGTGATCTAGTATGCGGGCGGACGGGCGGGCGGTCGGACGGACGGACGGACGGACCGCCGTCGAAGTCTGAAGGCAGCCAGGCACTTTGTTCAACATGTTTATTTTGATGGATTTAGGCTCTACCATTTCGACTCTTTCGCTTACCAATAAATTTGAGTATTTTAAGCTGCCATTTTAATTTGTCGTATACTTGGAAGTTTTCGAAGTGAGCTGTCGGTGGCTCTCGGCTACGACCATTATTTGAACTTGGCATGTTAGATGGCAATAGTCTCATGGCAAATTGGTTTTCTTAGTAGCTCGAATTCGTTCCTACGACCGATTTTTACTAGTTCGCTCTCAGAACGCCCGCGTTTACGCGTTTGTGTACTTTTTCGAATTTTGCTCTTGCATACAGGCTCCTTGGATGTTGATGCTCTGATCTATTTCATTTTTGTTTCAAGTGACTCCTCGTCTTCCAAATTTTCTAGCCCTATCGTTTTAGGGTCATGGCGGCAGACGTAGGGTTCTTTCGAGGGAATTCGCTGGGGTTAACCTCATTACTGACGTTCGCCATCCTATCTCTGGCATGGTTTGTTGGATTTGCTTCGAGGCTGTTTGCCATTGTCCGATTTGAGTCAATTATTCATGAGTTCGACCCTTGGTAAGTGGAGTAAAATGGTTCTCACTTCCCTCTCGAGGGTTTTCTTCAGTTATATTGCTTCCTCTGTTATTATTTCAGGTTCAACTATCGCGCAACAGCTCATATGGTCCAGCATGGCTACTACAACTTCCTAAACTGGTTTGATGAGCGTGCCTGGTACCCTCTCGGAAGAATAGTCGGTGGAACGGTGAGTTAGAGTTGAAATGCTGAGAAGATGAGGTGCGGATGTGATGCGATCTAGTGAGAGTATAGCTGAATAGTCTCTTCAAAGGCGACTATAGCTCTTTTACTGAACTTCTAGAAGATTGAATGGTGAACATCAGCGGTGTAGCTTCTTGACAATTAAGGAATGATTGCTGTTTATCATTGTTGACAGCGATTGAATGATGCTTCCATTTTTGTAAACAACTTGTTAAGTGGATCAAACATTGCACTTTTAGGTGTACCCAGGTCTGATGATTACATCAGGGCTAATCCATTGGATCCTCGATACATTGAATTTCCATGTCCATATCAGGTAACCTGCCATTTTTTCGTAATCCTTCTTGGACACAAAATAATGATTGTCCTGAACAGTTTTATGGTTTTTCTTACCGACTGAATATTTCTTATTCAAAGGGAGATATGCGTATTTCTCGCACCAACATTTTCGGGTCTGACAGCGATTGCCACGTATTTCTTGACCAAGGAGTTGTGGTCACCTGGAGCAGGTAAGGTTTTAGCTACCTAGTAACCTGAAACGGCAGGATTCAGAGTCACTTTTGAAAAGAATTTTGTGTACTAAATAACGATTATGAGAGTTTCACTATGTTCTTTCAATGCTTTAGGCCTATTTGCTGCTTGCTTTATTGCCATTTCTCCGGGATACACAAGTCGTTCTGTGGCTGGTTCCTATGACAATGAGGGGATCGCTATTTTTGCCCTTCAGGTCTCTTTTTGTAGTTAGTTGACCAATGAACTTTATTGGAATGCTACACCAAGGTTCACTATTTAGTTCACTTACTTCTTATGGGTGAAGTCTCTGAAGACTGGCTCGGTGATGTGGGCTTCATTCTGTGCACTCTCATACTTCTACATGGTCTCAGCATGGGGAGGCTATGTTTTCATTATCAACCTTATCCCATTGCATGTTGTTGCTCTTATACTTATTGGTGAGTTGGTTCCTGAACATTGTTGGAAACTGCAATTATATATGTATTTTTGAAGGGCGTTATTCTTCGCGGTTATTTGTTGCCTATACCACATTTTACTGCCTTGCAACGGTGTTATCGATGCAGATCCCCTTCGTCGGCTTTCAGCCAGTGCGCACATCCGAGCACATGCCAGCATTTGGTGTCTTCGGGCTTCTTCAGGTATTCTATAAGGGTAGTAAGAAAGTCTTGAGCCAAATAACATCTTTTTCTGCTTTGTTATTTCTTTATTCAGCATAAAATGACTTTAGCTGAGCAATAGTCAGTTACAACGCTTGCCACCTGCCGGTAGTGAATTTTTACTGAATTAGGGACGCCTTAAGAAATTAAACTAACTGATTATCTCTTTAGCTTGGGTGTGCGGCTTTGTGCCCGATGCGCGTGCCTGGCGCGTGCTTAGTTTACATTGCACGTGGTGATTGTATGGAAGAATCGTAGGGGAATGAGTTTTCAGCCAAAGAAATAAGGTGTTTCAGAAAATCGTTTTGATACGGCCGAGCAAGAGTAATTGTCTATCGGGTACTTGAGTGAACCGCTTATATGTTCACACTCGAGTGTCACCACAAGACCGCCAGTGCTAGACTTTGAATCCTTTTGACAGCGTCGATAATGACGGATTCTTCCAGTGTAGGAGATTGTTTTCGAAGTCTGCATCCTCTGGACGAGCGAGTCAGAATTTGACAGTGCTGATGGGAGTGGTGTCCTCACCCAATGCTCTGTTCGTGTTATGAACAGTTACCACCTCTCCAATACTATCAACCCATTTATAGAAGGTGAGGGCTCGATGCTACTCTTGTGGTATTAATATTGTCGTAGTTGGAAGGGAAGCATACTACATGTGCGTTTAAGGGACAAGTTTTGGGAATGAAATACATATGTCATGGTGGATCATGGGTACAGATCATGCGTGATCTCGAACTTGGGAAACATCCAAAGAAAAAAGAAACGGCTCAAGACTATCTCACCAACCTACTATTCAAGTTTTGCTTACCTTTGCTTCCACCATAATTCATAATTACGCCTCAGATTGTTGCCGCAATGCAATACGCTCGTCAACGAATATCACGTCAACAGTTTATGACACTATTCGTAGGTGGACTAACAGCCGTTGGTTGCCTAGCATTCGTCGTTTATTTTGCACTGGTGTGGGGAGGTCAGTGATATAGTTGACTTCAGTTTTTGTTAGTTTACTTTCACGGTTGTATCACCTGGGGTCCTACCAAATCAACCATTTGAGCAATCTCCCCCTTACTTACGAGCTGTTCTCAACACTGTAACAGTTTTTCAAAGTCTTTTGAATCTGTAACCTTCATGACATCTTTAAAATTGTTCCGTGAAATTCAAGAAATTAAACTACGACGCACTTTTAAAACAATAGCTGAGCGTCAGAGGAGGGCAAGGCCAAACTCTGGGTACTTCACCTTTCAGTTTCTTTTAATAAAGAGATCTTGCCCAACTTCACCGGGGTGCCGGAATTACTGAAAAAAATTCCGGCAGTAACTAGCGCTCAATTCGATGTTTTCTAACGAATGGTTCCAGATTGACCATGCAACTGAATCTATAAGTCATGCGACTCGCAATGCCAATTTTATAAATCAAAAGTCTGCGAAAAGAAAAGCTTGCGTGAATAAGCTGCTCAGCTAATCTCTGAGTGCTAGTCGTTTCGATGTTTTCTTTTCGCACTTCGTTCAAGGTAGTAGTTTCCGAACTCNCTCGATATGGTGGGTCTCAAGACAAAGTTTAAAAAAACCTCTTCACTGTATAGCTACTTCACATGCTTAAATTAGTATAATTAAGAAAAACCGTGGGATAGTTTGTTCCTACATATGGTTCGAAGGTAGGAGCATCCATTGTGTGTTACTAACCTATCCCGCTGAGACAACCTCTCCTCTTTCTTTCTGTGAATTTCTTCGTTTCAGGCTATGTGGCTCCATTTTCTGGTCGTTTCTATTCTCTGTGGGACACCGGCTATGCAAAGGTATGTGCCGCCATTTCATTCCATCTGAGCGACACTCATGATGACCTTCTACAGATCCATATCCCAATCATCGCGTCCGTCTCGGAGCATCAACCAACGACTTGGGTATCGTTCTTCTTTGATTTGCACATCACAGCCGCCGTATTCCCCGTAGGAGTGTGGTACTGTGTAAAGAATGTGAATGATGAGCGTGTTTTCAGTGAGTATTTGAGATCTTTGTTTTTGGGCTATAGAGAGCTTTGCTGTAAATTTATATTTAGTCATCCTTTATGCGGTATCTGCTGTGTACTTTGCCGGTGTAATGGTTCGTCTCATGTTGACACTCACTCCGGCTGTGTGTGTATTGTCCGGAATCGCCTTCTCCTACACTTTCGAAAAGTAGGTCGATTGCTTAGTGTTTTTCCTTTCATTTTCATTTTTGCAGCATGCCTGCTTAGTGGATGATGCTAGTCTCTTTTCTTTATTTTTTCCAGTTGAGCTGGGGTAACTGAATGACTTTTCGGTTTTAATTTTTTTGCACCGTCTCCTTAAAATCTCTTCTCACTTTTGCAAACTCTGTGCTTACGTAGAAAAAGGCCTACTAGCTCTTCATCGAGCCCGCTCAGCCGGATTGGTAGAAGTTGGATTAGCTAGGGTCATTAGTTTCAGTGCAGTTCTGCCGTTTTCATTGCCGCCGCCTGTCATATCATCAAACGAAGTGGGAAAAACACAACTGACAGTTGAGGGATAAGAGCTTTTCAAAAGTGATGAGATCTGAGATATTCGACAAGAGACTAAACAGAAGAGCTCAGTGACAATGGGAAAGCGATCCCTTCCTACTTTTGCTCTATGCCTATATAACCGAGATACTCATTAGTCCATCAACCGAGTGAAGTGAACCACACTGTGCTATGGTTCTCCGCTGTTTGCGGGACTAGGTGCATTTTTTGTGAGTTTGACCTATAGTATAAATGTTTATTTGAGCACGTTTATGAAAACAAATGATTTCTTATGACTAATAATTTTGTTCATATATGAAAGGGGTTTTTTAGTTAGATTCATCGTTTTAGGTATCTGCGAGATGACGAAAAGTCGTCGACGAAATCTGAGTCAGACCGTCAGATGTACGACAAAGTTACTAAGAAAGGAAAGGTACAGGTGGACGTACTTTTTATGGGTTTAAGTGCTGTTGTAGGCGTCAATCTCTGCATGCTGTCCGTCCTTTCGTTTAAAAGGTGTATTCATAGAAATATGTGAAGTAACAACTGGAGGTAATAACTGAGATATGGGGGTGGGAGATTACAAGAGATCCTGTTATTTGTCGCCTTTTTATACTTTGCATGCTTTCTGTGTTATGAGTTAATGTCGACTTTCCCTCTTTTTCATTGTTGACTGTTTTGAGATAACGTTTAACTTTTGATTCCAGACCGCCGCATCTTCTGATTCCTCTGAAGATGCCGTTGGAGTGAACACGAGATCGCTAGTTAGTGTTGTGCTCGTGCTCTTCCTTCTGATGTTCGTTGTTCATGCGACATATGTGACAAGTAACGCTTACTCGCATCCTTCGGTCGTTCTTCAGAGTTCGAATAGTCAAGGGTAAGGTCTCGGATATGTAATCTTCTTCGATCCACGAGTTTATTCGAACTATTTTCTAATATTGCAGTGACCGTATTATTATGGACGATTTCCGTGAAGCGTACCATTGGCTAAGTGAAAACACTGCTGATGATGCCAGAATTATGTCTTGGTGGGACTATGGCTATCAAATTGCCGGAATGGCGAATCGTACTACTCTGGTTGACAATAACACATGGAACAACTCGCATATTGCTTTGGTTCGTGAGATTGAAGTTGCTCAGTCGTTCCTAAGCTAAATATTTATCGTCAAAAAACTATCACGATTCGCCCTAACTTTCTTTCAATTGAAAACTTGAATTATTTGTGTTATATGGGCGGGCTCGCAAGCTCGGCGGTTTCTGTTGCGTTGCTGAAGTTTTAAGTTGGTTTGTAGCCTCAAGAGTAGCTTTTTTGAGGCTCTCCTGTGCGATTATTGTTCAGTGTTGTTTCTTAAGAGTGTTATAGTATAGGTACTTCGTTGTGTGAAGTTCCTCTAAGGCTTTATATTGTTGTTTTACCAGAGCCTTTTATAGGTAGGAAAGGCCATGTCATCAAGCGAACCAGCGGCTTATGAAATAATGCGAGAGCTAGATGTTGACTACGTCCTCGTTATTTTCGGCGGCGTTATTGGTTACTCCGGAGATGACATCAACAAATTCTTATGGATGGTTCGAATTGCTGAAGGAGAACATCCCAAGGAGATCAAGGTAGATGGCNTTTTCAGGAGTCCAATTACTTCACAGAATCGGGTGAGTACAGCGTGGGAGCGCAAGCATCGGAGACCATGTTGAATTGCTTGATGTACAAGATGTCATACTATCGTTTTGCTGATGTGCGAATGGGTTACAATCAAGATGGGTTCGATCGAACCCGAGGATATGTGATTGGAAAGAAGGTTGGACAAGTTTTCTTCCTAGTGCTCTTCTTCATTTTTTCTCATTTTTCAGGATATCACTTTGGAATACATTGAAGAGGCGTTTACATCAGAGAACTGGCTAGTTCGCATCTACAAAGTGAAGCATCCAGAAAACCGACCGGTTGTAAAAAAGAACGAAAGACAAATTATTGTGGATACTAAGAAGGTGACCAAGGTCAAGAGTTTTCTATATTTTTAACTTTATTTTTGGTGTAAGTTTCGGGGTGTGGACCAAATTTATGAAGTCTGAGAAACTGCATCACTTAAAATGAGCGTCAAGCTGATAAAACAAGCCACCCTCGGGAGAGTGTTCATCCCTAACTTCTTTATGGAAATAACTTAGAACTGAAATTCTGCCTTCTGCTCCGACTTAGGTTCGGAGCTAGCGAGGGGAGGCATCGACAGTGGCACACTGCTAGGATCCGAATTTATCCCAGGCTTTCTGCAATGCCTTCTCGAAACTACCCAAGTTCTTGAGTGGTCTAAAGCAGCTTTCATTCCAATATTGGCCACACCGAGGAACCTATGGGATTTCGATCAGAGCTCCTCAATTGCCTCATATCAAAGGTTATGAAAACATTAGACCTTTTCGATCGCTCAATATTATTGGCAGCGTAGAACCCCAGCTCTAGGGTTCTCCACTGCCATTAATATTGGGCGATCGAGAAGGTGTGATAAAAGTATTAGAGTACAAAAAGTTCCTTGGGCAATCGATGTCTTCAATTCGTCAACATGCAACACTGATAATAGTTTGCAGTATCAATACGATCAGGATCAAAATTTAGTCCATTGAAAGAAGACGGGAATTTCTGTACTCTTGAAACTCGTTCAATTTATGTAATTGAAACTCACAGCAGCCTGTTCTTTAGGGCAAGAATAAGCGTGGAGTGTTCCGTAACAAGCCAGACGTGAAGAAAGGCAAGAAGTTGGCGATGTAAGTTGAGCGGAATCATCCGTGGATGTGTTTGTTTTCGACAATGTCGTTGTTGTTTCTGGGTATTCTGAATTAGTTAGGAACTGTTCCCAGTATTGCTGTTAAGTTCTCGGTAAAAAAGGATCCAAGTAAATCTGGTCCGTTCCTGTTGTCAGATGTGATACTGGAATGCTTTGAATTTACGTGATCCCTGGGCTTGTTTATGCGTGTATGAAGTTAATTTATTTAAAGTAATAATCTTCGTTGATCCAGGTTGTTTATTATCTGCGATAAAGTATACAAACATGTATTGTAGAATCTTTAACTGTAGAGTTTTCTCAAAATAATCCTAAAGAAAACACATAATGGTCCACTTTTTATATTTTTTCTAAATGTGTTTAAAGAATTGGATTTGGTTTCACACACAAATCGCTTTTTACACGAGGTAGAACTGGAGTCAGCCTTGATTGTGATTAGACTGGTGTACCGATTAGCACAGTCCTCCCGCAGTTTGCCAGTTTGCCACTTCTTCTCGACGTTATTCCCGTGCCAGAGTATGTTGCTCCTGAAAGTCTTTGCCTTCTCGGTCTATTTACAGCATTGCCTGCTGTCACATAGATATCCCCAGCTCATTTTTGATCATGCCCCGCCACCTCTTCAGAGTTCTTCGTGATCCATTGAAATATCGAGTTTAACTGCTTTTCTTACAGAGCCCTTCCCGAGCGGGTCTTTCATATTCTCAGTACGTAACCATACCACTTCGTCGTCAGCTGTGCACGTCCTAACGACTTTATTTTTGACCCGATCTGGCTGCGTTCAACGGCAAGCCCATCTCCACACAATCACTTGTCCTACGTGAAGTTGGCGCTCATAATTCTTTCTGAAACCGTGTAGGCATCTCCATTGCTCTGTGGACCTTTTCTTTGAGATTCCTAGAGCAGCATCTGGAGCAGGGAATACCAACAGATTCCCCTAAATCACTTTCCAGTTACGGGGAATCTCGGACACTCTTGATCCATGCTCCAAGAAATCACTATTGGCTCTGCGCACTCCCTTCAGTTAAGGAATTTGATTTTCTTCTCGTTTAGCCTGAAGTCGATCTCCACCAGTATTTTCTGCCAGTTCTGCAGGTTGTTCTATAGCACTTTGCTAATCTCCGCAATGAAAGCAACACCATCAGCTATTAGAGCATGGTCCCCAGTGATCGATCCCTGCGTCCTTTTGATGATCCGCGATTAGCAGGGAGAGGAGCAAGTTCAGGGGGTCCAAGATTTTTTTTGGAAAAGCGCCGTGCTCTCTGAAGGGAAAAGCGCCTTGACTCTGAACTTTGGTACTTCCACCTCTCAGGGTTTTTTGATGGGAGAGGTTGGTTTAGCGCAGAATTTCCCTCGGAGGCAGGTTCACTTTTCCAGCAATAGGGAATAGAGGCCTACGGGATTAGCGAATCCATTTCAAGATGCGCCATGTTAGCATTCAAAAGAATTTCTGGTTCATACAATGAAGTGGAAGTGGTCTCCCATTAACTAACTCATTTCTGTAGCAAAAACACGAATAAACATACATAGTGTACCCCTCTTTTGCTCATTTTGGCTGTTGATCTGGTGTTTTATGGAATCCAGTAAGGTACTTCTTGTTAGGTCTGCTGTTAGGAAGTTACAGGATCTCAGGTGTTCGCTATGCCGATCTTGACTAGCTGATGTGCAAGTCGGTACTTTTATTCTTATACTTATTTATACTGCTCGTCTCCTTTATACGCTAGCACCAACAAACCATTCGTTTCTGTCTCTCGCCATCCACGGTTGACTCAGAATCTAGCGAAGATGAAGGTGTGGTGATCATTCAGTTACATCCACAACTGCTCTGAGACGAATCGACTAGCGCATTTCCCATATTGCAGCAGGCCTTCCTAAAAACTGTGAAAATCCTTCAGAGGCTCACTCAACCTTAATCTTGTCCATCTCTCATAATCTCTTCTCATGAGATGACCGGCCCATCGAACTTTTCCTGTATTCCACCGGGTCACGAAGGCGACTCATTGTTCGCATATGGGAATTGCTTAGTCCGGCTCGATATTGAGTTAGCCAGCTGAACCTTAAAAGATATCTGTTGAGAGCTTTGTTACTTGCTTTCAATGTTCTTGAATTGGATGCACTGGTCAGTCAAGTTCCCGACGCGCAACAGAGAGCAAGGAGAACTGTGAAATTGAATGGATTAACGCGAATTTTCGGATCAGCCAGATAATCCGTTTATACCTTCTGAGGTAGAGGGATACCACGTTGTTCTCTGTCGCTTTACCGCCCTTCAAGTCGTTGAAAAGGTTCATGGAACGCCAAGGAAAGCGTAAAGCGTGATCTCTTCAATAGATGTACCATCGTACTTAATTTGGCTCTCGTCGTCCGCGAAGATGAGAAATGCGACCCGCGTCCATCCACTCGAATGCTCCCTCAACCCAGCCTAGCGGCTTCATAACCCACTGCATTGCGGCTGTAAATAGCTTCGGCGAAATATGGTCGCTCTATTTCTCGCTCCTCCCAATTGGAATGGCGAGAGGTCGTGTCGAAAACTTTATTACAGTAAACAAAGGTAAGAGCGAGGGGTGTTTGGAATCCTCAGCACATTTCAATAACCACTGCGACCACTTGGGTGTGAACTCGGCAGCTAAATCTCGGCCCTTTCGAAAGCGAATCTGTTCAGCAGGTTGAGCTTCACTCAACGTTCGCGATATACTGTTTAGAATGATATTCGCGAGCAGTTTGTAACGAACACTCAACAAGCTTGTTGAGCGATCGTCCCGGTTTTTTTCTCGTGAAGAATGCCCAGCTGCGAATTCCTCCACTGGCTGGGAATCCCCACTTTTTGGAAGTTGTATGTCATGTATGTTGCATGAAGCGCATGAAGTTCGTGAGAACCTGCAAGGAGTAGGTTGGCTGAGATCTTGATAAGATCTGATTCCGTGGTCCGGTGACATTTCTTTCGGCTAATTCTGAACAGGTCTGCTTCCAGTAGTTCTCCACTCTCTGTGTGTAGGTAAGGTTCTCGCCTCAATGCTTGTCTGCAGGTGATCGTTGCTGGCAGCCTTCCGAAACGTGTAGCGACATGGTCTACGTCGAACTTTTCTTGTCCTGAGCAGGTCTGAAATGTGCCATTTGAAGAAGTTCAGCCTATTCAGCACAGGTGAGGAGACCTCGAACTACCGCGCCGAATTCTTAAGTCAGGTCGCCCATGTCTTGCTAATCATATTGAGACTGTCGTCAGAAAACTTCTCCGTCGTTTATAACATTTTTAGAGCTCTTTGCGCGATGTTGATAGACCTTATCGGCTTGTGACTGAATCTGATCTTAACGCGGAGTCGATGATCAGAGCCGCTGTAGAAGATGATACCTGACCACATCCACTAAGCACCATTTTCTGTTCATTCTTATGTGGTCCAGTTCGATATGAGCTGTGCCTTTGGAGACTCCTATATCAGCAGCGATGATCCTTCTTCTGGAAAAAGGCGTTTCCACGGAGAGTCGGACTTTAAACTTTTCCCAGTACTTTTCCCGACAGTATCCACTGTCGTGTACGCTACCTCTACAACATCTA
>UZAF01018364.1:2986-20041 GCA_900617895.1 Haemonchus placei | reverse complement strand
CTGCCAATTCTCATTTTCGATTTCTACAATATCTACTATCCTCTCGTCACTTCTACAACTCCACCGGAATTCTTCTGAAGCGATATATTGCTTTGGTTTGTCGATCTTCCACCAAGGCTCTGCAATTTCTCAATTTGATTTTCTACAGTATCCACTGTCGTGCACATTGCCTGCAGTATCCCTACAGAATTTTCACGAAATGATTGAACTCGATAGTTTATAGATCCCTATCCAGACTTTCCGCAACATTTCATTTTCGATTTCTCCAGTGTCTATTATCGCCTCATTTCTTCGACAACTCCATGGTTTCCTCTGAAACGAAATATTGCTTTGGTTTGTCGATCTTCCACCAAGGCTCTGCAACTTCTCAATTTGATTCTCTACAGTATCCTCTGTAGTGTACACTGCCTGTAGTATCCCTACAGAAATTCTGTGGAATGAGTGAATTCAATGGTTTATACACCCCTATCCAGAGTTACTGCAATTTCTCATTTTCTGTTTCTACAGTATCCACTGTCGTGTGCATTGCCTGCAGTATCCCCACAGAAATTCCGCGAAATGATTGAATTCGATAGTTTATAGATCCCCATCCAGACTTTCTGCAATTTCTCATTTTCTAATTCTACAGTATCTACTGTCGTGTGCATTGCCTGCAGTATCCCTACAGAACTTCCGCGAAATGAGTGAATTCAATGGTTCATAGACCCCCATCCAGACTTTCTGCAATTTCTCGATTTCGATTTCCACAGTGTATGCTATCATTCAAGGGCGGCGGTGGTGTAGTGGCAAGTGGCGCACTATATCACACGCACGGTCGAGGGTTCGAATCCCGGATCGATGCCCACCTAGGCCAACCAAGCCCTCCATCTCTCCGGGGTCGGTGAATTGGTACCAGGCTCGTCTGGGAGGATAAAAGCACTGGCTTGTACATCGGCTGGCCACCGCAAGTCATTGTAAGGCCACATACGCACTCATTACGCCACTACGATTCTGAATGGAAGTAGAGTGCGGGCCCTGAGTCCCTCAGACGGGATTGATTAACGCCAAAATTTTTATCCTTTATCCTTTTATGCAGTCACATCACCTCTACAACTCCGTCGAAAATCCTCCGAAGCGATATATTGCAGAGGTTTGTAGACCTCCCATCTAGGCTCTGCAACTTCTCAATTTGGATTTCTACAGTAGTGGATACTACAGAAATCCAAATTGAGAAATTGCAGAAAGTCTGGTCTATAAAGGGTCTATAAACTATTGAATTCACTCATTTCGATGAAATTCTGTAGGGATACTACAGGCAGTGTACACGAGAGTGGATACTGTAGATATAGAAAATGATAATTCGAAGAGCCTATGTGGGAGATCTACAAGCCAAAGCAATATATCGCTTCAGAATTTCGATGGAGTTGTAGAGGTGATGAGACGATGGTAGATACTGTAGAAATCGAAAATGAGAAGTTGCAGAATGACCAGATTCGAGGACTACAAACTAGGGAATCCACTCATTCCGCAGGAACTTTGTAGGTGTTGTAGAGGGAGTGTACACTATAATCGATTCTGTAGAAATCTAAACTGAGAAATTGCAGAAAGTCTGGATGGGGGTCTATGAACTACTGAATTCACTCATTTCTCAGGAATTCTGTAGGAATTGTAGAGGTAGTGTTCACTATAACGGATACTGTAGAATACAAATTGAGAAATATCAGAAAGTCTGGATGGGGGTATATGAACTATTGAATTAACTCATTTCGTAGAAATTTTGTAGGGATACTACAGGTAGTGTACACGACGTGGATACATGGGACGATCGCAGCCCATATGGGCTGCCACGGTTGGTGCGGCAAAGAAGACAATTGTCCGTGGGATTCGCGAAACATGCAGTCGTCGCGAATGTTTAAATCGAAAGAATGGGCATAGGTTTCTCCTCGAACTTGACCGTCTCCATTCGTCCCTGTCGCGAGCCAAAGTAGTCCAGTGAATCGCACTTAAGGGGCACGGGGCATAACATTCCTTTCGTTCAAAGTTTTCGCGAAGAGGTCAGACCTTCTCGTTGGCGGCCGTCCTGGTGTTCGCTAGACGTCCCGAGGGATCCAGCCCGTAACCGCCCTGCTCCAATGGTCATCATTACAGGGTGGCTGAAAAGTACAGGACGCGCCGTTTGACGCTTGCTGGCACCCTGCCAATGGGTATTTTCAGAATCTTGTGGGACTGTTAGAAGGCTTGGGATCTGTACAAGAATCCACATAAGTCATTCGATTGACCGTTCGCCCGAACAGTCGCTATGAGAGTTTCTGCGCATCGACCCACTATCGAGAAGCTGCACAGAGAAGGTTTCGGGAGCTGCGACACTAGAAACGACTCGCTGTTCCCTCTCCAACCGTACGGAATGTTGCCGCTGCTCTCAGAAATCACGAGCCTCTGCGATGCCAAAAAGGGGACGACCGAGAACAGTGAACCCACCGAGGATTCGTGACACCACCAAGAAGAGGATCACCCGCAACCATGGAGTCAACATGAATCGGATTGTATCTGACCTCAACATAGTCAAACGATCCAGAAAATTGCGGCCTCAAGCTGAAAAATTATCGGAGGACAGTTTCTTTAAGAGCAGTCCAAGCAAAGTCGACTGATAAAATGCAAAAAACTTTTTCGAGAGCTCAGTGCGCGCCGCATCTCTAACGTGATCTGGACCAATGTGAAAATTTTTACCGCAGGTTACTATCCATTCCGTCAAAACCAGAGAAAGTTGTTGTCGAAAGCTGACACCAGATCCCCAAAACGTTGTCTTGTGCACAGCAGGCTATCTTCCAAAAGTGTTATGGTTTGGGCCGTGGTGACATCAGAAAGCAAAATACCTTTGGTCCTCAACGACAGAAATGTGAAGATCAACTCCGAGGTCCACCAAAAGGTAGTTTTAATGGACGCTCTGCTACTCTGGGTCACTGAACACTTTCATAACCGATCATTCGTCCACCAGCAAGATTGGGCCTCTCCTCATGCCTCGAAGTCGACAAAAGCCGTACTGGACGCGCACTTCCCCGGTTACTGAGGTAAAGACATTTGACCTTCCTCTCCACAAAATCTCAATTCAATGGACTTCTCTGTATGGGAGTACTTGAAGAGTGAAATTGCAGGACGCTCCTACCGCACGTTTGACGCTCAGAAGTTGGCGCTCCAGAAGGCGTGGGACGATATTGACGTCGACTACCTGCGGCGTACGGTCGATTAAGTCATCGAGAGTCTGAAGGCCTGTGTAAGAGCAAAAGGACCGAACTTTGAACACCTGCTCTCCTAAGTGATCTTGTAGTTCTACTCTATTCCTCATTAAGTTTATTTGTCGCTCTGGTCTCTACCTTTGAAGTTACAATGTGGCGTCCTATACTTTTCAGCCACCCTGTATATCGCATAACGTGTCCGGCCCACCTGATCTTCGATCTCTTGGCGTAGTCAACCGCATCTCTGATCTTCATTCGTCGACGTAGCTCGAAAGTCCGGATTCTATTCTGCACTTTCATGTACGGGGAAATTCCGAGTGTCTTCTTTTCCACAGCGCATTGAATGACGCTAACTGCATGCTCATCCTGCTTTCGTAGAGTCCAAGTCTCTAAGGTGTATGTTAAAGCAGGAAGGACCGCAGTGTCAAAAAGGTGAGTGCGCAGCCCGATGTTCTTCGTTTTCTTCACTACTTCCTCGATGTTCTTGAATGCTCCCCACGCCGCGCGTTTCCGTCTGTTCAGCTCCGGAACTGGTCCTTCATCATGTTGACTTCCCGACCTAATACACAAAGCTGGAGCATTCAGTGTTACTCCTTCCGTTCAACGTGAAAGGAGCATCAGGTATCGTTCCGTTCCTCATGAACATCGTCGTCTTTAATTTCAGCCTCAAGCCGATTTATCCCTAAGCGTTGTCGAATTCGACCAGCAATTGTTCTGCCTACTGGATGTTGGGTGTTATAGGCACGATGTCATCTGCAAAGCGGAGATGGTGTGAGTAGCGACCGTCGACCTTCACTCCAAAGTCTTCCTATTCCATATGGCGCATGACGTTCTCGAGAGCGGCACTGAAAAGTTTGGGCGAGATGGTATCGCCCTATCGAACCCCTCTCTTCACGTTGATGATGACATCTTTATAGAATGGTGGGACCCTGGTCGTGAAGCTGTCGTAGAGCTCACGAAGCATCCTCATATATTGCGTAGGAACACTCTGGTTGCCCAGGGCTTCAATTACCGCTTCTGTCTCAACGGTATCAAAGGCTTTCTTCGAATCGATGAACGTAAGACATAACGGCATTTTGTACTCCCGCGATACTTCAATGGGTCTTGTAACGGTGTGGATTTGATAGATTGTACTGGACCCTCTTCGAAACCCTGCTTGCTCGCATGGCTACCCTTCTTCTAATATTCTGCCAATCCTCTTAAGGATGACTCGTGTGAAGAGTTTATAGATTACAGACAGCAGGCAAATTGGGCGATAATTGCCAATGTCGCCTGGATCTCCCTTCTTATATAGCAACACGGTCTTGCTGGCTTTCCACGAAGTGGGCACTTTGCATTGCGACAGCTACCGCGCAAAAAGCCGGGCCAGGGTTTTGACAATGACTGGCGGAAGGCTCTTTAGATGTTCTGGTTTGATTCTATCAAAACCGGGCGCTATACAGTTCCTCATTGACGTGATGGCATGTCGAATTTCAGAAGGGAGAACTGAAGGGACGACGTATCCGTCTTGCCTAAAATGGTAGGTAGGCAGGCAGACGTGACTGTCGAAGAGATCAGAGTAGAAGACGTAGATGACCTTCTCCATCACCCTTCGTAACAGTAACAGTTCCGACAGAACGACGAAGGAAAGTCATCTTGGTCTTATAATTGACGAAGCTCCGGCGGGCCTTGCGAATGCTCTTCCCAGCCTTAGCGGCTTCATCCAAAACTGCTCCACTTCTCTCATTCAGGTCTTCCTTTATCGCTCCTCTGCATTGCTTCGCAAGTTGGGACGTTAGCTGGTTATTGCCTGAAGCTCGCGCGATTCTACGCTGGTGTATCAGCTCAAGAGTCTTCGAGAGAGACGTTTCTTGACATCTTTGAGACTCTCAGCTCTCCTGGCGCAATCGTGAAGATGTTCGACGAGCCGATAGTATTCTTCATCGATGTTCTCGCTGACGGAATCTTCCCACAAACTCGTCAATGAAGGGAAGTGATCCCAATTGACCACAGTCTTAATGCTTCATTACATAAATTTCGCAGCTATCTCTCCACGCACTGAAAAGCGGAATCTAGCGTTTAGGGGACGATGGTCTGATCCCGTGTAGAACTTCGGAACAACAGCGACGTCAGTCGGGCAAAACTTTCGATTGCCGATGATGTGGTCTATTTCATTATAGAACTGCCCACCAGATGACTCCCATGTCCATCGGAAATGAGAGGGCTTCTGGAACTGCAAGTTACCATGGATAGTGTGGGTCGACATGATAAACTCGGATAGCCTTTCATCCTGCTCATTCCATTCCACTCCGCGAGTCCCGATGTGGAGCTGTTCAGCCAACCTTGAAGAAAGTGTGGTCTTCTCTGTAGAGCTTCTCCAGGTCCATATAGAACGCCACCAGCTCCTCTTCATCGTAGATCGATGTTTCATCGTAGATCGATGTTGTCACGTAAGCAACGAAAATTGTCAGAGCTGGGGTCGAGCCACATATTAGCTGGGGTCGAGCCACATATTCTCAATCCCATACATATGATTCGGGTTGTCGAGCTTTCGTACGAATCAATGTTCATGGCCAAGTGCGTGTTGACAAGGACACCTACACCGCCGACGCCTCTGCTGTCGCATGTTCCAGTAAACAGTTCTTCTCCAGTTTCAAATACAGCGTGCAGCTTCTCGTCTCGGTCAGTCCGATGACGTCGTACTTGATTTTCCTTGCTTGCATCATCATGTCTTCTATACACGCTTCCGATGCAAGCGTCCGTGCGTTGAAAGTACAGATGGCCATTTTAGTACTTCTCTTTTTGGGCAGCCTGTTTTGGCCCTGAGATTTTAGCAGCCTCTCCCGAGCAGTCCTACCCAACGCCGTATTGGGGGCTCCCTCAAGTTCAGAGGAATGAGGCCCATTTCTGTTACTGTTTTTGACATGAATATCCACGCGTGACTTGCCAGGATATAACACGTGGGGGCCCTGCTCTTAGCCGTGTGCACATGCCGTTAATTTATATACATATATATTTTTTTATAAATATAATTGAATGGATAATGAAAGCTCCAAGCAAAGTTACCATCGAACAGTAGAAAAATGCTGGCGAGAGCTTTCGGACCATGCAACATCTGATGGTCAAAACGAAAGCATGTGGCAGGGCAACAGGTTGCCTCTCTTTTAGTAGGTAGATATTTCCACAAGCTAGTACTTGTCCTTAGTCCAAAACGCAGTGATTTAGACGTAATATTTCGGGGCTTGCCGTGTGCAACTTAATGCGTGAAGAGCGAATGCAACCACGACTTTACATGGCTGATTTTGTGAAGGGAGTTGAGGTGTTCTTTCCGTCCCTATTAACCCGCTCTCGTAAACTTCTACGTGCTTCTGCAGTGACGACAATCGCTGGTGACTGACCAAGTGCAAAGTTGTTGCTGTAGTTCATCATGTACTTTTCAAACTGTAAGGTTGCTGCTGTCATTAATAATGTGAGTGTCAAAAACTTGAACCGATATTTGGAACGAATCATTTATAACAACTAAAATGACACTAGTATTGCTTTTTTCAGGCACAAACAAAGTGTTTGTTGACGATCTTTCTCACGTAAGGAGCACAGCAGGTGGTCCTCGGGAATGTGCAGACAGTTGATGCACAAGCCTGATGTGCTTTGAATGGTCCACTAAAATCAGACAGTTAACAAGGCTTGATTCAACCAACCCGAAATGTATGATGAATGAGAGGCTTCCTCGACAGAAAAAAGTAGTTTCAGTATGCGAAGCCCTTGCTTATCAATCGATGGAGTCGATAAACGAGCCGCTGGCGGACAAATGAGATGACAATGAGCCAGAATTCCCAGGATTAAACGTACGTGCACTGGCATCCCGAAGGCCAACAGTAACGGTGAGAAGCTATGACACCACACATTCCACAGGTATCGTTACAAGAAGCACCCGTATTTGGCATCCACTGTGTCCAAGTTCCGTCACATTGTACAGGCTGCATGATTTTATTGAAAGTTCACAGATAATGGCGGAAAATCTCGTGCATACCGTATTAGGTTGACAGAAAATGGCACCGTCATAGCCTATCGTCGGATAACCCTTACAGCAAACTGGTCCATTCGTGCAGGCCGCTTGATCACAATTCCTCGATTCGGTATTGCTTCCACTTACAACAACAATTGAACAGCGTTAATCGAATGGAGAGGTTGATCGGGCAAGACGAAACTCACGTGCACTCACAACCGTATAAAGCTGACGCACAAGTGCGATTACGCGCTTGGGTACCACAAAGGCCACAATTGGCACTGCATGCAGACCATTCAGTCCATTCGTTCCAGAGCCCCTTCTTCTCTAAACTCTTCTTCTTTCTCTACAGAAGCATTGCTGCTCAGGTTGTGGACATACCTGGATCGCAACAGGTCGTCTGATCAGGATTGAACGGAAGCTCCCCTGGCAGAGGTCCGCAGTAAAATGTCTTGCTGGCAAGATCTGCTTTCTTTGTATAGCCGACACAACACGTGGCCCTCGGGAAGGTGCACACTTTTGTCCCGCAGACTTGGTATTCCACAGCATTCCCTCTAGATCAATACAGCTCACACAATGTATACTAACCGATATTGCTGCCACTCACGTGCAAGGGCATCCATAATTTAGAGAAAGACATTTTCTAGATTGTACACGTGTTCCACATGAACCGCAAGTGTCGTTACAGGGTACGATGATACTCCATTCACCCCAGATTCCTGAAAAGTTGCGTTCCTTAGGAAGAATGGGTACAAACTATACCCATGACAATAAACCAGAGTACGATTAGTTTTTTTTCTGGCTATTTACATTTCCAGTATGCTACTTGTTTCAACCATGGGACAGTTTTGTAACTGTTTCTTTTGTACTTCGCTTTAATGTTTACTTTTATCTTATATTCTGCCACAGTTTTCCACTTATTTTGAGTATGAGCTTTTTGGAGTTCTTGACAGGTCTTACAGATTCGCTCCTTATTGCTGGTCGTCACTGGTCTAGTCACTGCGTTTCTTGGCAACAATCGCAGCCATATATGGTGTATTGAAACTTTACGATGACTACTGTAACCTCTACGTCTTCTGCAGCTGTCCACCGTGAAAATAAGCAAGCTCGACTCATTTCATGTGGATTGCAGTGTCTGCCGTCTGCTTGAACAACTAGGTATTCATAGACTTACTCCTTTCTCTTGACATTAACTGGCTCCGTTACAGGATAGCAAAAAAAAAAAAAAAAACAGTTGCATCCCGCTTGCATCCCACTGTTTTATTTTGGAAGCGAAAATCCCCAGTTTGATAGCTTAATAAAACTACATTGGTTGTTTCATGACATTCATGAAATTCGACCACTCCTAGCATTTACACGACACATCATCCTTGTCCGGTGAATGGTACAGGTATAGTCCCGATAACTAGAACCTCATCTTTTCCGTGTAGTAGTTTTTGTCCTGTGTCTTAGTTTTTAAATGATAATCCATTCCCACCGAATTGACGGTCACAGCATCATTAAGGTATGTACGTAAAAGATTAGCAATTCACCATTTGATGGGCAGCAGTCCACTCCACAGGTGTTGATGGAAGAGTCTTCTTCGACGGCCTGCTGAAATTTAAGAATTATGTCGTTTAAAGCACAGACGGTCGGAAGTACCGATGTTTAATCAAAGTTTTGATGCATAATAATGAAAAAAACGGCGAAGAAATGGCAAAGGTATGCGAGTTTCCAGGAATATACTGCTTAAAAATGAAGTAGGGAGGGGGATTGTGCCAGGCTACGTGTATTAGAGGCACAGTTCACGATAAATCTGGTTAATCCATATTATGACGAAAAATGGAAGATGGAAAATAGTGCGATGAAGGAGAAGAAACTGAGTGAATCGGTGTTACCAAAAAGAAAAAAGGCGTCGAAAAATCGTTAAAAACGGGGCTGTACGAGAATGAGAACAGAAAAAATGTAGAAGAATGGGGAGTTTGGACGAGCTATACAATGTGTGTCATTGGGTACGTGTGGCTCCAGATGCGATTAGCGGTGAGCGGAAATTCATACTCATAGGCATAACTTAACAACAAAAAACCATAGTAACAGCAAAAATTGTCCACCTTCTCCAGCCTCTTGAGGTAGGAAATTTGAATATGGATCGCAGAGAGGAAAGAATAACAGAGAAAAAAAGAATGGGATGAAAACAACGCCTCATAACTCGGCGACCAGCTGATTGTGTGTGGGTCCTAGAACGAATATTGCAATCTGTATCGCCTCGACACTCGTCTGACGTGACATCGATCGAGGGGCGGGAAGTCCGGGCTTCCTATGCCCTAGCTGTGGACTCGACAGCGTCCTTCCTGTTACCCTTGAGGGCCACCGGATATCCCTAGAAGGAGAACTCAGAAACCATTTTTACCGTGAACTAAGCCTTAAAGCCTTCCGAGGGTCTTTTACGCAAGAGTGCGACTAAGAGAAAGTAAAACTATAGTCTGCCTAATGTCACATTTGTTATTTTAGTTCAGCCCATAAATAATTAGGGCATAAAGATTTTCGGATGGAACTGTTATCATACTACACTCTTTCGTGTGACTGTGATTTGAGAATGAAAAGCAAACCACTTCACCAGTGGCCCACAAGTATGTCGTCCATTGATGACCATTGATTCGAAACCTGGACAACACGATAAACGAGGGAAGTTGCATGTATCCGTTTTACAGGGAGTTGATATCGTTGAAGCTCCGCTGTAAAAAAACTCTCGAACCAACTTTAAGACATATTTATTTCAGACATGATTTTAGAGACATACGTGCAGGGACAGCCATTAGTTTCTGACAAGCAAGTCCTGACTTTCGTTGTATTTCCGCATGATCCACAGTAATCTGAGCATTCATTTGGTGTTACTGTCCATTCTGACCATATTCCGTTATCAGGACAACACGTATTGTTACAGAATGGATCAACCGCTACGAGGGGAGTTGTGTAGTTGGGCTAAAATTTACTGATTGGAAAAGTTTCATCTATAGCAGGAGTTGGTACCTGAGGCCCACATGTATGTTTTCCATCTATAAGCGTTGACGAATACGGTGAACAGCAGGAATCTCTTGGAAAGTTGCAGACTCCAGTGTTACAGTTTTTTTGTCGTGTTGCGGGGCCTCTTAAACGAGTATCCGTATTGATGGCACATCATTGTTCATTATGTTTTCGAAGGGTCCTTTATGAATTGAAAACAAGCATGATGGTGTGGAATAGGGAGTCGGTGGCAAACTATGTAAGCGAAAAACCATTACAATCCGCGAAATGGAGACCGTCTTCACAGTAGTGGAAGTTGGGTTTAAACGAGTCTATTATGAAGAAAGGGACAGCTCTATTCGTGCGTAACTGAGTAAAGAGCTGGAATCAGTAAGCCAAAAATAAAAGAATTCTTTCGCAGCCACGGATCATTACTATTTGTCACAATTTTCTGCATATGAGCTCCGTTGTGTAAGATACCTCTACAACTCCGCTGAAACGTGTTCGGCTTAAACGAAGCCAGACTTTCTATTTTCAAGTTTTTTTCAATTTCCTGTTCCCACTCCACTGAGGCCTATCCTCACAGAAATCACGAAACTCAGAAAGATTGTAGTTTGGCACGGGTTACGATCTCGAAAACACTCATTCCTCGTCTAAGGCATTCGACTTGTTGCATTCAAATCCGCCTCTCGCAGCTGCGCAGAACGTAAATGCACAACGAGATCATGAGTTGCAAACTGGGTACATTAAACTTATCTGAGAGGTACCACGTGACTTATTTGGCTTATTTACCTAAACACCCAAGTTTAAGTATCCAGTGGCGCTGTTAGTGTGAATGGGTAATGTAAAGGTTGATCTCAAAATATCTGAGTTCAGGCTACATCAGCTCATCTAGAAGCCGTTAAAGGTGTAGCCGTCAGCAACATGTTGACAACGGCAACAAGTGACAAGTGTCTGTATGGGTGAAGCTCATGAACCACGGGGTACAACTTGTGAGATAGCTGCTGTGAAAACGGTTATACGGTGTCACAAGGTTGTAAAAAAGGGTTGCTCTGATACGCAATTTGCTACGCCCCAAAATAAACCACCACTATGTTTTCCCTTCATCTCTGATGAAGTTAGCAATGTGATACAGTGGAGCAATTTCAGAGCTAGGCTGCAAGATGTCGTCAAATTAGTGGATATCTAGAAACAACGTTAAGCAGCTATCAGTCCGGAACAGGCTCTACGATAAACATTTGAGGCAAATATTGCATGATATGCCCCTACGGAAAAATAGGTGATTGTGCACTGATAGGCGTGATGTATTGGGTGGAATGCCGATATCATTCCTTGATCAACGTCATTATGTGGGGCAACATACATCGGAGAAATCGGAAGACAACTGGGCATACGAATCAAAGAGCATCTAGCTATTATGTGGGAGTGAAATGCACGATACTAGCACAGGTGACGAAGATTTCAGCGAAAAAGGTAATAGAAGCGTTTCGGATTCTTTGAAGAAATTCTGAAATGAATGGATGAGTGAGTCCATAATCAACGATCTTCTATCCTATACACTGCACTGCGAGCTGTGACTCAGTAGCACTATAACGTGATCTTCCATATACGAGTATAACGGAGACAGCAAGAAGTCTCATTCGTTATTGACAGTCGCCTGAGGCGACAGCGGATTTCTGCTTGCTTGGAGGCACAGTTCGCGATAATTCAAGGTATGTCAATGACGTGTCCGCCTCTCATTCGATGTCACGTCAGACAGTCTGTCGTGACATCGAATGAGAGGCGGACACGTCAGTGACATACCCGCCCATTGAATTATTGCGAACTGTGCCTTTGAGCGGTGGGACCTTGATGAGTGCTTTAAATTGTGTATTTAGTTGTCGTCACATTTGTCAGGAAGAATAATTAGGATTTTGAATATTGTGCAAATCATCTAGAGTTCCATTTAGGCCTCTGAAGTTGAAGTTGCGAAAAGTTGTCGAAACGTTAGACTGCTTATTTAATAAATTGTTCCAACCAACAACCTAGCAGGGTACAAGAATATACTTATCAGAATTTTATTTGTAATGCAAGTGTGAAAAGCATTCTGAACAGAAGTGGAATCAGGGTGTTATTCCCGCACTAGATTTCTTGATCGAGAACTTCATGTACAATATCAGAGAGATCGTTTCTAAAGGATATTGTATGCTCTGATACTATCTCTGAGACTAGACAACAAACTTTGTAGTTGAGAATCGGTGAATCTTACGCCTGCCGAACTCCACTGGTAATGTCAATATTACCTGCATAAGCAGCCGTGTTGTTCCGTCAAGCAGGTTCGCGATTGCGTAACTTGACCACACGAACCGCAAATATCGCTACATGCACCTCCCTCCGTCCATTCAGACCAGTACCCTCCCGTGCTTGGGCAGCAGGTCCAGCACGTATTTGACGGCGAGGGACTTGTCTCATCCTATAATACGAATTCCAAGCAGCATTGGTATGGGGGACGAATAGATGGATCCTACTTATAAGGTGACCTTCGGTATTGAGTTTTCTTTGCATATAACGTTTAAGTACTCACAGCAGCACTCACAAGCACTCACAAGTCAAAGTTCGAAGCACTTACCAGTCAAAGTTTGGACACATTTCATTGATAAGCAGCACACGGGTCATCAGGCCATCAAGCAACAGAGTAAAATATGCGAAATTACTCACGTTGCTAGAACATTGCCAATGTTTATCGGACGCCAATTCTACCGTTCGATTTCCACAACAAGATGCACGCGGGAAGACACACGGAGTTGATGCGCACTCAGACTGCTTAGTGCTTGGTCCCCTAAATTATAAATGGTGCTGAGGATTGGTATAACTGTATAACGTAGAAATAAGTTAGGTGTCACATACGAGCAAGGGCATCCGAACTGTTCAGATATGCAACCTCTTGTGCGTGTTGTCGTTCCACAGTGTCCGCAAGTATCTGAACAAGCGCTCCCGCTCGACCATTCCGTCCATAGGCCTCCTATCGCACAGCACGTCCTATTCTCGCATTTCATCAGAGGTTTCACTGAGGGTGGATTCATCTGAAACAACGGGAAGGCTTTTATTTCTTCATAGTTCATTATGAACATCTTACAAGTGGTCCACAAATTTTGAGTCCATTCTGGTTCATTTCATCGAATCCTGAGCAACATTTTGTAGTAGAATTTGCACAGGGAGCGGTATTACATATAGTATGCATTTCATCGGCTCCTCTGCAATAATACAGTGGCAAGATGTAGGCCTGGGAATGAAGAATAACAGTACATGCAACTGCATCCTCCTTCCGCATTGCAAATACGAGTTTTCCTCTGGAACTGACAAGAACCACATGCACTAGCGTTACAGGGTGTAGCAATCTGTTATGAACGAATGCTAATCAACTTCGGGCAAACTCTTTTTGTGTAAAATCCTACCGTCCATTCACTCCACGTCCCCAACACTATGCAACTCTGGGTTTCAGTGTTGTTACCTATGCACGAACAACCGTAAGAATCCGAAGCGCATTTGCGAGTTCTGGTGGCAGATCCACACTGAAAAATCCTTCATTCTTACATNATGTTGTCGAATTTGATGAATTATTTTTTGGCAGGAGGTTGACTTAGAACACTGCACAGTACACAGCTATACTATTTAGTCATGAATTCATTTGATCATAGATGAATACATATATTATATAAGGCTGAGCAATGATATTACATTTCGATAGAAGGAGCAGTCTTAGTAATGTACGGTTGTGTCTCCACTTGGGCTAGCACGTGAATCAGAGTGCGTCTAATCTTGTGGGGTCGATACTACTTTCATTTTGGCAGTTTAGACAACAATCTTAGACATACCCTGAAACAGCTGGCTCCAGTGCAGCCGCTCCATTCATCCCATTCAGCCCAGAAACCATCCGTTGGACAACAAGATGTATCAACAAGAGGTTCCGTAAAGTTGGGCGGCTAGAAAGGGAGTTTTTCTGAATTTAATAACGTATGGCAGAAGAATATACTTCAACAATCACCTGTGGTCCACAGGCATTCCTTCCATTAACTAATGTGGAAGTATAGGGGGTGCAACAGGATAAACGTGGGAAGGAACATGTGCCAATATTGCAGTTCTCTACCTTGACATAACTTCCACTGAAATCAACAAAGATCAATGAAAAAGTGGATATTAATTCGAACGTTATTCTCTGAAAGGAGAGGAGTAGTAAGACTTTATTAAAATTGCTAAAACTCGAACGTTCAGCGTGTTTCTGTTTAGATAAGTCGACTGTCTACCAAAAGAAATTCTCCGCTAAGCGGAGAGTCGAAATAGGAACGCCTTCTTGTTGCAATACATTCTTTCTTTTTCCAGAATTTCCTGGTATCAGATAACGTAAGAAAGTTGGTGCCTGTGGATTGATGTTACGACATTTCTGCCATTATATAAAAAATTCTGCAATGTCACTCTACTAGTCGGTAATTATCTATTCGTCCGTAATAACTGCTCATTTCCCTTGCTCTCAGCCTCCTTGAATTCCTTCGCCTGCAACCTACAATTGGTGCTAGCTATTTACGTTACACATTGTTCGGAAGGCAGACATTGAAGCGACTGTCACAGGACGCGGCGCTAGCAGACCTAGAGCAGAGATGATGATGATAGATTATAACTGCGCGCATCAACATGGGTATGTGTCAAATCGTGCGTCCGAGGATGCGCGCGGCAAATTGCGCGGCGAAGTTCGTGGAGAATTTGGACGACTCCGGCGCCTATCATTGGGGCCCAAATCTGAAGTAAAGTAAATTAGAAGGATAATCTAACCCTGCTAAACTAGTCTACTTTGAGTTTGTGCCCCGAAAATTGGTGTCAGAGACGTTTAAATCGTCACGAAGTTCGCCGCACAATTTGCCGCGCGCGTCCTCGGACGCACGACTTGACCGTCCCCCCATCAACATACCTCCAGGCAATTCTATGAATTGGCAGTTATCATGATAATCTATCTACTATGCCCACACTGAAATACGATTTAGGAGACAACAAGTTGATCATCACAGAACTCACACGCAAGGACATCCACCTTCTTCAGATTGGCATTTGCGGCGATACGTCAGCTGAGCACATGAGCCACAGGTGTCAGCGCACCTCTCATCCGTCGCCCATTGGCTCCACAAACCTGACTTAGGACAGCATGCGGGTCGAATAGTTGTCGAAAGAGCTGGAATCAAAATCATTTCACCCTTTGTGCCTTATATCGGAGATTTCCTCCGATAATGTTTTGCTTACTAACCAAATTCTAAGTATGATGTAAGTGCGATCTCGTAGGATGAAATATAAGAACAGATATACAACAGCCAATAATTGTTACACGGAGCTACTGTTTTGAGATTGAAATGCAAGGTGAACTGTTGAAACGGTTGTGTTCACGCGCGGAGATGATGAGGTCGTCTCGTGTGAAGGGTGGGGCTCACGGCGGCGCGGTGCCGTAGACGAAACGCGACATAACATCATTTCTACTATAATAATGAGAAAAACAAAGGAAAGCTATAAAAGGCAAGTAAAAAAGTACACTAACTATACACATTTGCAGAAAGACATTTTCATTTATTTGGCGGTGCTCCGAATATATCAATCGGGGACACTGTTGCCGTGTTTTGCAGCTCATTGAGTTTTGAGGTATCTGCATTCACCAGGATTGGAACATTTTGAACTTATTTCTATTTTGAACGTTTGACAAGTAGATTGTTGAACTATGAAACAGATCTCAACGTAGGAGGGTAGAACATGCGTGTGGGCGTGTCCGCTTTCACCACTCCTATTTAATTAATAAAAACCACGGGCTTTTGTAGTTTTTTATAGTATCTCATCATGTGCTCTGATGAAAAGTCCCGGCATTCCAGTTACGCGAGGCTTTATATTGACCGGCTTGCCTCTTCGCGGTCGAAGCTGTGGTTAGGCAGCTGTCGAGGATCTGGAGGGATGAGTGCCGCCTTGCTTAAGTACCCCCTTATCGGTTGCCCGAGATTGCGATTGAATTCTTTTTTCTCGCTTTAAGTTGTACACAAAAACCCCGGTACATTACGTCAAGAACACTGCGTTCTGGACTAAGGACAAGGATTCGCTCGGGGAAATATTTACCTACCAAAAGGGAGGGTTGATTTTGTCTTACCATCAATTATCGGCTTGTACGGTCCAAAAGCTCTCGCCAACGTTTTTCTACTGTTCGGTGGAATTTTGCTTGGAGCTTTCATTACTCTTTCAATTGTATTTATATATGGAGGATATATGTATATAACTTCAATGGCATGTCCGCACAGCTAACAGTGAGCCCCTTACGTGTTGGAGCTGGCAAACTATAAGTGGATATTTATACGCTGAAAACAGTGATGTGCCTCATTCCCCTGGAGCTGAGGGAGCCCCGATACGCCGACGATGGGTAGGATCGCTCGGGAAAGGCTGCTTAAATCTCAGGGTTATGATGACGATATGTACTTTCAATGCATACGACAGCAGAGGCGTCGGCGGTATAGGTGTCCTCGTCAACTTGCACTTGGCCATGATCATCGATTCGTACGAAAGCTTGACAACCCGAATCATACGTATGAGATTGAGAATATGTGGCTCGACCCCAGCTCTAACAATCTTCGTTGTTTACGCACCAACATCGAGCTAGGGCGGAGAAGAGCAGAAGGTTTTTTATATAGATCTGAAGAGACTCTACAGAGGAGATCATCGTTTCTTTAAAGGCACCGTTTACGATAAATTTAGAGTTGTGAGATCATAGCAGTCATACGGTACGTCCCGCCGGAAGAGCACCTTTCACGCGGGAAGGTCTCGATCGGGCGGGACGTACCCTAGAAACGGCCGATCCCCGGTGCTGAGTCGTCTTTTTTT
>UZAF01018363.1:15234-25538 GCA_900617895.1 Haemonchus placei | reverse complement strand
TATGGCAGGCTTTTGGTTGCTTATCTTGCTGCATACCATAGATTCACTACAAATTTACAACTACAACATTTTTCTTGCTATGCCAGTATATCTTCACATCTTCATGTATAACTCCTTACTCCGTTCATTAGAACCTTGTTGTGAAGTTTTCAGGATTCTACATAATCGTGGTGATAATGCTTTGCGCCATTGGAGTCGCGATTTCAATGGCTTTGCTAGGGATGTCACGTTCTTACATCCAAACCGAACAACTACCATCAAAGATGGCTTACCAGTATGCATATCAGCATTCTAGCAACGTTTATTTGAACCTATAGCATATGCATTGAAGGATGCTAGCTTTGACACCTACGAAAGCGATGCGACCGATCAACATCTGCCCCATTGTGCCGTCGGAAAAAATCCTTAAAAACACGTGAGTTTGTTTATATTTGCACGATAACTGGTATACATGTTTGGCCTTACAAAATATATAGCGTTCAGCTTGAGCCATTGTTTATTCGTAATTACTGAGATGAGAACATCAAGCAACAGATAGGAACATAGGAAAAAGTGCGAAAGTAGTAGGCTCACGAGTGGAGAGTGATCAGAACTGGACGGAACCCGGGAGTAAGATACCCATGGGAAAGTAACTCGTTTCCTGTGCTATCTTCACATTCAGTGGAATGAGAATCATTAGGAATATCGAGCATATGTTTTTGTATTGAAAACCACACAAAATGAGCGCATCAAAACAGAAGGTGTGAAAAGGCAGTCGAAGCGATATGGAAGTTGAAAGTGAATTATGTGGATTATTCGGTGATTTAGTTTATTGAAATACACTAAAGGGTGTGTCATACAATACAAAAGCAGAAACTACAAGACGGTGATCCTTTGTCAACAACTAAAGAAGAGGAAAAAATTAATGTTAGAGAACTAAGGATAAAGCCTAGGATTGAAGGTTAAAAATGCTTCGTCAGAGGAAATGGGTAAACAGAGAAAGGAAGGGAGGAAGAAGCAACACGGTCGCAATATTAGGGCCTTTAATGTTCCACAATACTTCGCCCTGCGGGTTTGTTATGATGGAACCGTTTATCAGGTTGGACCTAATGAACGGCTCCATCATCACGAAACTGTACTACAAAGCATTGTGAAACATTACGTGACATGTGTTTTGAAGATGAAACCTTGCCGAAGGTTTATTGTATCGATGTGGACATACAGATGTGGAAAACACCACCCTATTCTTATATGGTGGGCTTACATACAAGACAAAGAAAAATAAGCTGAAGCGAGTCAAAATATAACATTTCATAAAGAATGGTTATTGACGCTTTTCGTGTGTCATGAGAGAAGAATTTCGGAATATCAGAATATGATTCATAACAAGACCATTAAGTATCTGCACAGTTATGCTGTGATACTGCAGAACACTCCCACGGCGAAAAAGCGTGTTAAAGATATTCTTTAGAACATTTGAAATGATGCAGCGTATCAGAAAGGAATAGATATTTTGAAGTACAAACAAGATCAATAATATAGAGTGTATGGCTTTCATGAGGAACTCAGTTGGAAACAGGCTGGGAAACTCGCTGACGAATTTTCTGTGTTTACCAAACAGATGACCTAAAAATGTGGTGTCTCTGGGAACGTCTCTTATATTCGCTCCCGACTGCAAGTCGCTCTTGATGAGGTTGTCGTCAACATATAGAAGTGAGCCTTTCACTGTGAGGGGTGTGGATCTTCCAGGGCAGGAAGCAGTGCATGTCTTGGAGACAGTCGAAGTGTCCAGGTGGGATCTGAGATTCAAATTGCTATTTGTGTTCGAGAAGGGCAGTCGATGTTAGCGGTTACGTCGCTTTCACTGGATCGGCAGTAGAATCTTAATTCGGCCCTTCGAGGCAGTTGTAGCATCCATTGAGATCACTTGTCCCAATAGTACATGTGGTGATGGATTGGCGAGTAGTTATTTTCATATTTTCGGCAATGAGCTGTAATTGTAGAGCTGATCCAGTGTTCTTTCTAGCATGCAGTTCTTGATTTTCCGCGAAGACAATGACGTTTTTTGAAATTAATGGCGGAGGTGATAGTTGCATCAAGTCTGCAACGCTACCGGAGCTGCATGTGCAAAGCTTTGTAAAGCCCGTGAGTGCACTTACAGGCGTTGACTGCGAACGTACAGTTCCTTGCTTTTCTCGGTTGGTGACATATTTTCGCATGTAATTCTGTCGCAAGTGTCTGCTAGGTAGCATCTGTGTACCAATTCCGAAATTAGCTGGTGGTCCCGCGTGAAAAATTCCACGTTCTTTCGACACTGAAACAAGATGCCGTCGATTTTCATTGAAATTATGCCGACAGATTGATTGTTGTGGTCTTTGCGAGCGATACAATTTTCCTGTTTCAAGGGTTGTAACGTGATCACCGTTGCCTCGTTGAAAAAGCAGTCTCAATATCATTCGCTACGGAACAGATTTCTCCACTAGTTTTTATAGAGTCGACTTGAGAGCATTCGCTTGAAAGGTGGAGGATCGATAAGATTATGAAAACGCAAGCTAGAAAGCTGCGGTTTCTTAAACCTCGACGGCGAGACATGTATCTTCGGGGGTACAGTGATTTTCGATGAAGATTGCAAGCTGTAGCGCAAGTCAATACTATTGCGAAGTGGAGTAGAAACCCAACGAGCTTGGGGAGATAGCACATCCATGGCATCAAGATGACAAAAAGTACTATCGAAGTCATGATAAGCATGGTTTCCCAGATGGTCCAGCATTGCGAGTTGGAGAGTCGTTCCCAACAGAGGGTACTTTGGAGCATTTCGCAGATCGGGTGAGCTTTGCAGGATAAATTCCTATCGTGCACAAGTTTATGCGCATTCGCATATGCCTTAATCGAAAAGATGTAGTCGTACACAATGATGGTACTCGAAAAAGTTATGGATTCTTTCTTCGTCCCTTGAGCATATACGCAGTGGTTATTTATTAACGCAGACTTCGATTACGTCAAATGCCTTTCGAGTCGACAAAAAGAGACCACCTTTGATGCATTTAAGTGATAACCACATCTCTTCTCTGCTTTCTAGAGGTCCTGAATTGACCCTTTCTATTATTTTGGCGACGCTTCGGGATGCCCATAGAGATTTTATTACTGTACCCCATGCATTGATTGGTGTGGATCGACCGCTGTTGTCTTTTCTTGACTCATTGATGACTAGAAGGACGATTGGACTGTCGTAGCTGCAAAAAAGGCGAGCGTCTGGATGGCATTCGTGCCTCTTGCAAAAGCAAAAGCGTGATGCTCCCTTGATGCATGTATTTGGTGGTCTTTTCCATCCTTTTTTGTCAACGCATACGAAGTCGTATTTGTCTATGTAGTCTTTAATTCGTATTGTTAGCTCTTTGACTAGGTGGAGATTACCTTCGAATAGTTGAATTTGATTGGAAGTTCCTATTCTTTTTCTTGCGTCGCAGGTAGAAGTAAGGTTGAATGAGCAGACGAGATGGTATTGACGGAGATGCTGTGAAAATTCTTCAACTCTGGGAGGATAGTTTTTGATCCACTATTGATGAAGCATGAATTCGTCCAGCGAGGGCATTTGCATGTGTCACCACATAAGCTTGCAGGTGCTGCAGTATCGAACCGTATGTGTCCCATCGGAAAGGAAACGGGAAACTAGCACAGGGTATACCTATCCATTTGATTACACCTTGCCACGGCAATTCCTTTCGACACGCAGTTGGTTGCATATAGAATTGTTTTGTTGAAGCTCATGTCATCTGGACAGCGAGTGTTCATGGAAGAAACCATATCCTGCTGTGGTCACCAGTTGTTTTGAAGATGAAACCTTGCCGAAGGTTTATTGTGGATTTACAGATGTGAAGAACACCACCCTTCCTTGTATGGAGGCTTATATACAAGAGAAAGAATATTTCATAGATAATGGTGTTTGACGCTTTTCGTGTGTCATGAGAGAACTTTGGAATATTAGAATATGATTGAGAACAAGACCATTAAGAATCTGCACAGTTATTCTGTGATACTACAGAACAAACAAAAACGTACCCAGGTTTCTTTCTTTTGCAGAAGGTGCCAGCATGCAGTGTCAGCAATGTCATTTCGCTGAGACGAGACTACATATTCATATAAAAACTTTATCTCCTTGGCTACGAAGACACTCAGCTCTGCCGAAATTGCTAACCTACTTCTTGCAAAATATTGCTCCTGGCGCGAGCACAGCACAGGCTACGTGCAGTTTGAAACAGGCCCAGCGTGCTCATCGGCATCGTTTGATCTAAGCGTGTCGGAGTTGCAGGGAGGGATTTTGTGACGTTCTCGCAGGAGTATTATCTGTCGCTCGACTGGTTATACTTGTAGATATCATTGAGTTCATTTTTTTCATGACATTTCATCGTGACTTCTATTTAGTTATAGTTTGTGCGTCTCGAAAAACACTGTTATTCATCGTACATGGTAGTGTCAAGCTTGCTGAAGTCTTACAGTGTTTGTTTCTTTTAGTCGGCAATGAGCTGATGTGGTAATCGTGGTCGTCATATGTAGTGGGGTGAAGGTGCCAGTGTCGTGAGTTTTCAAGATCTCAAGTAAGTGTGCTAGAGTACCGCGACGCGTTCTTCTTCCAAATAACACGCCACGGCTTGAACTGTGCGCCTGGTGGGGAAGCCTCTAAAAGGCTAGTGCGCAGGGTGTAGCGCCAAGTTGTTGTGTTGTCCAAAGGGTTGGAAGAGCCTAACCTGTTCCCGCTTTAGGGCTGAGGTGTACACCTCCGAGCATTCACTGGCTCACTCAACCTAACCAGGTGTGATCGATGGGTACCATTAATCCCATGATGGGGCGGCTTCACTGCCCGTGCATACCTTCTTGACTAGAGCCACGCAATGTCTCGGCAGCCAGAGACGGAAATCGAAGAAGAAGAATTTTTTACTGTGGGCGCAGGAAAAAACTTATACATACGAAATCTTATTGTTTCCACTTTTCCAATGAACTGTACCAAACGGTATGCCCGGCCGAAAGTCCTGATCAACCAACTTGGAAAATTAGAACAGTAGAACAAAAAATCAGATCATCAGTTGGTCTAGGTAATGGGACCGGTCAACATCTTTGAATGGACCAAAGAAAATGACGATTGCTCAGAACCTGCTTGAGTTCTCGATAGGCAGCACCGTGCTCCAAGAGCCACTTATCACCCCCACTTCATATTGAAAACATTTATATTTCTTTGTAGGAATAGTAATGGAAAGCTGAGCATAATCAAAAAGTGAGACCATCAAAGGCGATTGCAAATGTATAACAATGTGGAGCATAAGTTATGCAATGGTAGAACAAACGAGTACGCCCAGGCGAGTGCCCAGGCGTAGATGTCTTTCTTGAAGCATGCTACGTTGACGTGCATTTTTTAAAGGACTTGAGAGGTCAGTCCATATCAAAGATTTCCCTTACTCGTGTTATACCCCTTAATTATTTCGCACAAAATATATAGTAGGGAAGAAAGATTTAGTAGGCTTGACACCGCTCCTATCAATAGCCCTTCGCTTCCTATGTTATACTTTTGCCCTTCTCGCCATATGTAATCATGAGGGAACCAGACTTCTCGTTTTTAACAACAAAGGGGACATGTAAGCAGATCTGTGTTTCAGCCCGCGGTTCCCTGATCTAGCAGCCATCTACACCCAGTTGACTGAAGTGTCTCGAGCTCAGCGGACATATAGAGAACGAGTGGAACGCACGCAGTGGAACTACCGGGTACGTGACCGAAAAAATTTCATCTTCCACAATCATATTCGTGCATACGAATCACCACGCAATGCAATGATGTAGATGTATCTGTATGCAACGGCAGAACCTTGGTTTTATATTCGAGTTTTTCTTCGTTTTTTTAATCATTTTTTTCTAGTGCATATTCATATGAACATTGATCAAGGTGGCGGAAAATCGATGTGGGTACCATTAAATTTCATTCGCTAACAGCAACCAGTTGAAGCTTGAAAAAACTTATTTTCATGTAATAAAGCAGGATCTTTCATATACAACATACCCATCCTAATCGTTTAACAAGGTATTCGAATCAGCCGGTCGAGCTCTACAAAATGATGAACTAAAAATTTGAAAAGTTCCGGAGCCTTTGCTCCATTAAAGTTTCTGAGGGCACGTCTTTAGCAACAATGCTCGCCGGAAGGCAAAAGCTTACACTGGAAGCGTTCGACGAGTTGTTAAGTAGCTAACATATTTCTGGACCGAGCAGTGAAAAGTAGGCTTGTTGCGTTTTTCAGATTATACTGGTCATATTTTTCCGATGATGATTTTCCACGGTTTTCTTTAGCATTTGAAGTCGGTACTATGATCTTTCCGACTTTGATTCGCTTGATCCATAAGTACTTCTCCGTTGAACAAACGATGCTTCCAGATTTCTAGCTCCATTTTTGCTACCGTCAGAACAGATTTGTAGGCCATGTTGTCAAAACCCAGACCAAGTTTCAGGTCAACTCCTTTCATAGTCACCCCATGCATTTACCCGATGTTGACAGCTCGTTTCTATTCACATTTTGGTGTGGTACGAACTTGTCGCACCACATAAATGAAGTTAATGGAAAAATTATGCATGCATGCTTCATACAATGATTAAAATGAAGTTGAATGTCACGCGCACGTAATTTTTCGCCACCCTGTACAGTTTTTTTCGATTCAAACACAAAGGTGAGAATTGTACTTTGAAAATGACGCTTCGAAACGTTTCAGGTTGAGAAGGAATGGAACAAAATCTTTTCACGAATCGACCATATATTCCTTTTTCTTTTCCAATCTGCTAATGTATTCGTTCTTCTGATGTTTCTACGATACGCTTTTATTCCCGTGCCTGGGCTCCCAGATGACTTTACCGTATAAGCCTTTCTCATACGTGTTTTTTGATCCTCCAAACCTGTTTGGAGGTGTTGTGTCTCGATAAGATTATGTTATGGACGGGCCATCTTTGTGAGAAAATCTACCTTGGTAAAGAACAGTTGAAAGGGTGCAGGGCCAGGTGAAGACCAGCTGCCAACAAGAAGGGAACGAGGGGGAGGAGATATCGAGATGAAATGTAGCCGCATCCTACATAATGAGCGAGACCTTGAGGAGGTCGGGGCGGGAAAAACTTTATGAGGATGGTTTTCCAGCAGAGTAGGATTCAAGGAAGGATAATAAGTTTAGAAATTAGAAGTTTTAGAAATAAGCATGAAAGTTCGCGGTTACCATTTTAAAACGCCTGTGCCCAAGATGTAGGTTTTTGTGTGCCCTCAATGGCGCGGCTATCTCACCAAGCAATTCTTTTTCTCTGCAAGTACATTTCTGATGTTAAAGTTGTTATTGGATGAACCGTTTCTTGTTATGAACTGGTAATTGTATTAGTTAAGGTGTCTGATTACATTCTGCAATTACTTTTCATGGCGTGACTCAGATATATTGCATTATATCACTACTACGTGGACTTCCCCACATTACTAGTACTTAATTTTAGTCATTTAGCTGGATCATATGTGACTTATGCCGTCTACTTCCATTGTTACTATAATTGCGTGCTTGATCTGCTCAGCTCCTACTATGTATTTTCGTGTGCAGTGCGCATGCGTATTTTTTTTTNTTTTTTTTTGCCTTTTTCGAGAATTGTTGTTGGAGTCTGTTTCCTTTTAGCTTTGCGGGTTCGAACGATTTGATTTTCATGAATAGCGAATATACCAAGTGCACTTAAGTTTAGCTTCTATTTGAAGCTGTTGGTCATGCGGAGCTAAAGAGAACATGTGTGATTGAAGCTCTTCATCTCGGACTTTCACCACATTAACTGCCGTATTTCTCTGCTTTGACAGTGAGGGGTCTAAAATTACTGCTAGTCTTGTGTTTTTCAGAAGATATGTACGTATGCGAAATTTCATCGATCTTCCAAGTTTGTCTGGGAGTGAAGTAGACAAAAAGGGAATCTGACGGACTGTAACTCCCTTGACCACGAAGTGACCACTTTGATGAGCATTCCACGATCAATCGTTTCTCCATTACAAAACTGCAAACTATCAGAAATTTTACGAAAGCTCCCTAAACACAGAAAATCGAAAGGATCTCTATGTTGACGTGAATGAATAAACAGTGAAGTTGGATAAGATGATGCAACGACTGCAAGTGAAGAATTCGAAATGGCTGTCAAGATGATAAGAGAGCTAGGCTGATTTTGTCCAGTAACTGTAGTAGTTGTTACCGGTGTTTTCGAAACGCTACGAAAATTCTCTTTGACATGCTGCCTTGTCCAAATGATTCGAGTGACGTGGGAACTATTAATATTAAACAATATGGCAAAAAAGCATCTTTAAAAGCAGTTCAGATGGAAGTCGCAGAGAACTAGAAAGATTAGTCATAAAATGTTTGTTCATGTGAAAACGCATTAGGCTGAGTCTAATTTCGGAGAAAAATAAAACCGCGATCTACCGACCGTATCGTGTCCCGTACCAATCAGGACTTCCGCCTGGGAGTGGTAGTGCTGATAGTTAGCGACACTAGCATCTGAGACTGTCATCTACTCTTCTACGGCAAACAATTTTCAAGCCCAAATCACCCGTCGCTTTCTTCCTCCTACTTGTTCGGAAAACGACAATCTGTTATCTTACAAAAATGAGTAATGGCACTATTCTTATGTTTTGCGGTGCATTTAGCGTTTTCGTTTTTCCTTGTTCTGCTCCTACCCAGAATCATGAATACAAGGTATTGGACCTCTAGATAGTCAAAGATAAAATGATGTCGAAATTCAGACTTCATTTGTAGCTCGAGGTTTGCTTACCAGTTTCATTGTAATGAACGCTGCCTGACCTTTTGAACCTTTCAACATTGCTTAATGAGCTCGTATCGCATAGCCTCAGGATGGCTCTATGACATCTTGTCCTACAAGCATTATTCAGGATGCGATTTTGATAGTTGCTCGCGTAAAGTTTCTATCAGAGAGCTAAGTTCAGTAATCGATCTGTGCAAATCGCGTACCCTGCTAAGTCACTAAACCTAAAGTGTTCTAGCCGGTTGTCCATCCGCTCCTAAGTTTCAAAACCGACTATGTCTGAAATACATTATTGTATGATGGAAAGAAACGAACAACTAATGAACCAAGTTTCTCCAGGATCTACCAGTGCATTGGTGATCAAACTGTGCCAAACAGTAGCTGACGCAGATGAAGCAGAGAAACGGAGCGCAGCGCGGTTCTCTTACCAATGTCCGATTTCCAGCGCGAATAAGAGGGCTTCTGAAATTGCGACTTACCATAGATAGTGTGAGTCGACATGATAAACTTGGACAGGCCTTTTCACCCTGTGTACGACCAATGACTAGGCGGCCACTGGTTTTTGGACTATGTTACAATTTTCCTGCTATACAAACAGAGCACAACGTATGAAAAAGCATTATCTAGGCAATAACTAAAAAACTATTTAACCAATAAATGCCCGCTAGTGTGCTTTGTGGATGACGACGTGCCCTGCTGTATCGTCGGTGGCTGCTGGCGGTGTGTCATGAGCGGAATCCGGAGAGTGCCGAGGAAAACCGTGGAAGTTGATTCCCTCACCTTCTATGGCGGGTGGGTCATGCCTA
Organism: Haemonchus placei; assembly: GCA_900617895.1. NCBI lineage: Eukaryota > Metazoa > Nematoda > Chromadorea > Rhabditida > Trichostrongylidae > Haemonchus > Haemonchus placei. The sequence goes on along the minus strand of UZAF01018363.1, from coordinate 15,953 downwards.
AGGCAGGATAGCCACAGGCATTAATTAATTATCGCTCCCTCTGACAATGGCCTCCCTTCTTAAGCAGATCAGCATGACCCACCGCGCTTGGGGGAGGGATACGCCTATGACCACCCATCCGCTATAGAGGGTGGGGAAATCAACCTCTCTGTTCCACATGCGCGTAATCGTCGATCCCGGCAATCGTTCTATAACGGGGAGCTTTATCCTTTTTGGACAGATAGGTACGAAATCTTGGCCGCGCCATCTCCCAATTATGAATATCGAAACTTCAGGGTGTTACTTATCACGCTTGACGTAGACCAGTCCTTAACTAGTTGCAACCCAGACCGCTGAACTTACAGCTAAGTAGAAATTCCACTAAGTCACTCACGTCAATTCCACCAACACCGAACGGTTGCTCAACTTTAGAGAACTATAGAGCAATTGAGACAGCCCGGTCAAACACGACTCTTTAATAGTATCGTGACATGACACGTATCAGTCTCTACTATCAGAGCTATTAGAGGGACGAAAGGCAAGAGGTCACCAGTTATGTTGATGTACTCGTTCTTGTTATTCATGCTTGGATTTCGGTGCCTTATCCAGAAAGCCCCTAGAGTTTTTCTAGCACCAATACTGTCTTGTAGGCCAAAAACGTGCATTTAACGATAAAGTCACAACCAGCATGACATATCTTCTGTGCTTCCCAAGCGGTGCAATCGGGCAGTACCTTCGTT
>UZAF01018362.1:7094-33861 GCA_900617895.1 Haemonchus placei | reverse complement strand
AAAGCGATTGAGGATTACTTGGAATGAGTCGAGGATTCACGGAAGTTGACATGGCGGCTGGCAACCGACGGCGCAGGAGCCCACAGTGGTCATGAGCGTTCATCGAAATTATTTGAAGTTTTTCAAAATCATTCGAAGTTACCTTGCTGGCAGATGTTTTTGACCTTGAACCAAAGCCAATAATATACTTCCTATAGCCGGCATTGTCAGCTCGCCTCGATGGGAATTTCGCTCGCCGAGTCCGAGATCGACAATGGCCAGTCGCCGACGACCACCTGGAAAAATAATCGAGGAGTAGCTCACAAAATGATTGTTTTGGATCACTGCCCAAAATAAGAAAAGAAAATAAGAAATAAGAAAATATCACCTTTCAAAAATTATTATATTACTGATACTCAAGATAGAAAATAAAAATAAATAAAAATAATAAACATTAGCAAATAAAAATAAAGTAAACAAGAAATAAAAAGGACTAAAAATCAGTACAATCAGTACATTTAAGAGCATATGGAAATCACCTTCAAGCTCGTTGGTACCGGTTCGGTAGGCATAAACAGATAGAAATACAAACACGTGGCTAGTACGGTAGGTTTCTTCATCCTCTGAAACATATTGCCCTTGAGTTTGGTTTCTCTTCATAGAAAAAAAAAGACCACCCACCAATGATCCTATGATCAGCCACTGTATTCAAGTAGAAGAGGGCTAAATCTGGAGAATCGACTCGGATCTCAGACTCGTTCTCAAGTAGAGCTCCAGCTCGCGGATCGTCGACGACACGTACAGTTCGACGACGTGGATCTGCAATAAGCAGTTAGAGCCTTAGCTTTCAGAATCAAAGGCGATAGTTGGCGTACCGCTACTAAATGGTGACAGCAGGTCGGTGAGATGGTTTTCTCGTTGCGAGTACTGGATAGCTGACATACGAATCTGATACCGAGTATCAGGCTTACTCACTCTGAAAGTAGCAGTTACTTATCGCGAATTCCGATCTTTCAAAAGCATGGAGTCCTAGCAGGTGCACAAATTTTGTGGAAAGATATCGTAGAAAACATTGGTGGCAAGTTTGAGAGCGGGTGACTTCCTACGGCTGCAATTTTCGAAGGGTTTTTTAGGAAATATGTAGAGGTCCACTTTCTCCTCAACGATGGGGAGGTTACAAACCCATAAACTTCACGAAATAATGCCGAACTCTGTGCGAACATTTGCTTCTAAAACGAAATCGGTCACGGTGGAACTAACCTGTATTCATCGGTGATTTTGAACACTGATGTGATAGCCGTCTGAAATATACCAGCCGTCGACGGTGGTGCACCATATAGAAGACACTCTTTCCCTGAAAGACATAGATCTATTCAGATGGAACATCTCAATCATTGTTAAGTCTGTAACCAGCATAAGCCGAGGTCCGGAAGAGCCTCACATAAGTTCTTCCAAAAAACCGCAGTCCCACACGGTAAACTGCATCTGTGTTTCTCCCATAGCATCTGCTCTTCATGAGAACCCTGCCAATCACTGCACGCGAAATTTCGCACAAGCCTAACTTCTCGCCTGAAGATGTCATCCGATCTTCTCCGAGTAGCTGTAAAGCGTCGCTAACGGACGAGGCAATCGGCGCCGCTCCGACTTCTGTGCTGTGGATGGTGTGAGAGAGTGGGTGTGAGAGTGAGTTCCAATCCACAAGCAAACAATAAGAACTCATCGACGGATCGAGTTTCATCACCCCTGACAGCCTCCCAGAACGATCCCTTCAGGCTGGATTGTACCAAAAAAGTTTCCATGAAGAAACTGCCAAATTGGCAAGTTAGCTAGAAAAAGCTCATCTCTCGGAGAGAGAACCCCTGGACTTGTCGATGATTTTCGACAGCCATTGAAACAGTGAGCATGGATTATGTCCGAGATCCTCATAGGTCATAGACCCCCAGAGACCGTCTTAGTAAACTAACAACCACAGAATGACGAAAGGTCATATTTTGTGATTGATCGATTCCGTTTCAGGATACGCCATCGCATTCAACCTATATCAGGAATCGTGGTAGGGTTTCAAAGCTTATTTGACCTGTTCCTTTCGGCCCAGTCTATGGACAATGATAGTGTCATTCAAACAAGTATGATTCCAATTCCCATGAGGCTATGGCAGTTGGCTTGACGGCATGGACTCCAGCATTCAATCTGAGACCATTAGCGAAGTAATACGGTTCTTGGCAGTACTGCAACCCTGTCTCAGTCGGCAACCGTGAAAGTTTAAAAACCAATTCGTTATTAATTTGAAGGTGAAGAGGTAGTAGGAAATGTAGAGAAAGCCAGACGAACCCGTAAACGATTATCGGTGGAAAACATCTACCGATGGAGCGCGATAAGATCAGAAAACGTTCCCCAAAGTAGTGGCACTTTAGTAGGCGAATTCAGCAACAGAACAGTACTAAGAAACGATTTGTTTCCCCTGGACAACTCTGGTTGAATAGTAGACATCATACAGATGATGGAATTTATTCAAGACCCTTCATCGCAACCGATCCTATATCACAGGCTAGGAAAACTTGGTTCAGGTCAAGTGACGCACTGGGGCTCTTAACTTAGNCAAAGACCAATTCGTTATTAATTTGAAGGTGAAGAGGTAGTAGGAAATGTAGAGAAAGCCAGACGAACCCGTAAACGATTATCGGTGGAAAACATCTACCGATGGAGCGCGATAAGATCAGAAAACGTTCCCCAAAGTAGTGGCACTTTAGTAGGCGAATTCAGCAACAGAACAGTACTAAGAAACGATTAATTTCCCCTGGACAACCCTGGATGAACTAGTAGACATCGTACAGTTGGTGGAATTTATACAAGACCCTTCATCGCAACCGATCCTATATCACAGGCTGGGAAAACTTGGTTCAGGTCAAGTGACGCACTGGGGCTCTGACCTTAGGTGACCTTAGATGGCCCGGGGTGACTGTCCTTCATGTCGCTGGCATTCAGCCAAAAACCTTTTTCCTCATTTCTCAAATACGGCTCTTGTCTTTGGTTTTGAAGTTGAACTACTTCTTCGCATCCTGACCAAGCTGATGTCGTTGGCGGGGTAATCAGTCCCAAAGCAAGTGGGCGAGTGCCCATTTGTTAAATCGATATGGTCGCCCATTTATTACTGGTTGGTCAGGTGCGAGAGGGGAATTCCAGTAAATTATGTCCCATAAATCCGGTCAATCGTGTTTATATTGATAGCCAGCTTGTAAACGAGTTTTGTGGCGTTTGTTTACCTTCACTTTGCTGCTAACCAACCATTTTTCGTAAACAATTACAAAAACAACCTTCTGCTCCCACTCCCACGTATGTGATTTTGAGCAAGCCACTAAGTATATGTAGGTAAGCAGTGAACCGATTCTTGAACGACAGTCCTAGTGCTTTCTCTATTTCGGATTTGTTCCACCCACTAGGATACACTGGCACTGCAGATTCAATAATTACCCTCACTTCACTAAATATTTGCCGATCTTCATGGGTAGTTACTGGGGAGCCGCCTTCTTCAAGTGAGGGACCACAATTGAACGGCCTTCGACCCCAACGCCACGATGGCCCGCGGAGGGTTTCAATTTCAAAGACGCTCGAGCCACCACCATCGGGACCCAATCACAGCCACTTCAGACGAACACCATTACGCAATGAAATGAACGGGGAAATCCCGCACTGGCGCCCGCGCGACAACGTTCTTCGACCCGATCGGCCTGGAAGTCCACAAGCTGGATCAGAATTAGAAACCGAAAAAATTGAGACACACACGTGCCCAGCTTCGTAACAAAACTGCACGCTTTCCAAAAGTTCGGGCTCAATTTTGAGACAATAATGTGGAGGACTTTTAGGTAAAAAAAAATACTCTGGATAGAGCAATTCTCACGTAAAGCGATTGTTGCCATCACAAAAATGGAAAATCATATGGGGTGGTTTGAAGTGTTATTCCGAATGGGAGGTTCACAGAATATCAGCAAAAGACGGAATACCATCTTCACCTGGCCTATGAATATAAATCATGATCATGGTTATAAATAAATCAATCATGGATGTCACCTGGTCTATAAATACTTATAAATCACCCTTAGAAACAGGTGGTTACCTTCAAGATTAATTTCCTACGTACTGAAATAGGGCAATACTCAATTGTTAACCTAAGAGCTCAAATCTTAGTGAAATTTTCAATGGTTTTGCTGTTGTTCACTTTGATTCCCCGTTCTACATTTTTCTACGCAAGGAAGATACTCCTGATTTGCTAGGAACTTCATTACTGGAGCTCAAACTCCTGCAGTTCGCAGGGTAGTGCTTAGCTGCTCGTGGATGCTCACCTCGTGACTTGGCTCCTAATGCTATCAACGTGCAATCCTGCCCGCTGAACACTCCCTGAACGAGCTCCGGCAGTACGTTTGAGCAAATTTTTTCCTGAATCATATAAAGTTTTGTAATAAGCATCTGAATAAAAGCGACAGTTCAGCGATCCTACCTGGGCAACATCCGGTCCAAAAACATTCTCGAAAGCGTTTTTCGAGTGAGGCTTGACCGCACCAGCAATGTGAATTTGATTCAGAGCCGGCACGGTAACGTTCCCTGTAGCGACGTCATCTCCTGACACCATTGCGCATATTCGTAACTGAAACTTGGAAGCTGTAGAGATTACGGCCAGAATAACTAGAAGCACATCGGAGATTGCACTCGTAATTCTTTCAGACAAAGTTATTACTATATTAAGAGTAACACTCGCATTCTTCCCGTTAGGTCAATTCCCAACTAGCACTAGGATTCCTCCTGCAAGTAGAAAGCCTAACTTTTATTGTTCACACGAAGCCCCTAGGTATGTCGAATCGTATAAACAACCCATATAGGTAGGTATCGTGTCGATCATCTTATATTGCCAATCCTACAGAGCTTACCTGAGGATCGATTCCACTCAGAATGCTTAGAATTTTCAAAAATATAGAAATACTACAAGTCCATGCATAACTACTTCACTTCACTAAATATGGGTAAAACTAGCTCAACTGCTCATTTTCCCCATCGGTAGCTCTAGAAATAATCATTTTGTCATTAGCCCAAGGTAACGCTATGGTGAAAGAAAACGTACGTGAAATCTGCCGTAAGTAGGTGTTGAGCAATCTTCCTACATGATCCGACTGTCTCTCTGAACTCTGAGTTACCCACTCGTTAACCCCAAAGTCGAATGCGGGAACGCATCCTTCAAATTGATCAACGCCCAAAGACTTTATCTCTTATGCTTTTTTTAACTACACAAAATGTCTGGGTGAGGAGAGGTGATAGTGAGGGGTACTGAACTATTTTACGAATTGGAATGTGAAAGATCATCATCAAATGTGACCCTTCCTTTCCAGGGTGACCAAATAAGGCTTCTGAAAGGCTTGAAACTGAATTATTCCAGCGCATACCACGACGTCATCTTGACACTCCTTCCACTTTAAATTGAAGGATCCGAGCGTGAAAACGAAAGTATGTCTTTTCTCTCAGGATGAAGTGAAAACGCCAAAAGAGCATTCTCTGTTATTCCACGACACACATAGATCACCCACAATTTCTTTGAGCAATGTGTGCAGTCTCAGGATCCTACGAAGCTACATCAACTTCCCTACTGCCCCTCTTGCCCCTGTGCATTGCCCGTACTGTATCTATGGGGTATGCTATATATCTATCTAAACCTCACTATAGGCGAAAATCATGAATAACAACCGACGTATTGTATCTAACAAGGGTCATACCCGCAGCGGGGTGTCCCGCAGAGGAGCAGCGGCACATAATTGGTCATCAAATCATGGAACAACTCGCTTACACTAACAATAACATCGGGATAATTTCCTTCAGAAAAACGAAAAATGAACAAGAAATGAATGGAAACTCAATCACAGTGTTATTGTAATAATAAGGATTACTTGATCTATTCGGTACAATAAAACTCACAAGTCAAGGGTTTGAGTTGGGTGAAACAACCGCTGGCCTGCATATATAAGAGGTGTGAGCCCAGTTTACCGAGATAAAATGGTTATTAACTTCTGGAGGGTATCCAAAACCAGCCTGATCTGATCTCGGCATTTTCCGGTTATTTTTTACAACTTCGGGAATTGTACTTATTTGAATTAACTTTTAATATACTGAAGGTGATCACTTTCTCTATAGCCCCATGCAAGTCTCAGCCGAAAGTCAACAATTCCCATTCATTTTTCGTTGGTAGTAGAACGTTGGCGACCAAAAGACATAAAACCCTCATTTTTCGGGTGTCAATGAAAGAGAGCTCCCTACGTGAGCCATACTTTACACCGGCGCGCGCCGAAATGACAGCAACGAATGAGCCTCGTAATAGAAAAACATTTAAAATGTCGAATTAAGTAAATCATGAAAAAATAGTCATACTCGAATGAAAAGGGTACGGAATTACAACATACCTTCGTGTTCGTTCGTATTGGCGACGGGGGTAAACGGGATTGAGCGGTTGTGGCGGCTGCTGGGACGGTGGCGGCAACGGTGGTCGTCGTGGTTGTGCCGCTAGAGGTGGCGAGCACCCGCTCCATGCCGCGCTGCTGTTGGGAACCTTAAGGGATCGGGTAAGGTCAGTTAGTATCATACACAAAAACGGACGACGCGAAAAATTAGCCGGTTACGAACAATTTCTATGAGAAAGAGAAACCACGAAGGCATAGGTTCACAATAAGCATTATGATGAATGGCGCTACAACTCAGAAGACCATCCCCTTGGATATTAGGAAACCTCAAGCGAATAGAATTCGGATTATATAGTTCAAAAGTGACACAGCCGACCTTTTCCATATCGGTAGCTGTGAAATAATTATATAAAAAATGCAAGCAAGAAATCAATCAACGGACGAGCTAATTCTGACCGGCAGCCAACCCCAACTTAAGCTACTGCTGGTTACTGCTACCCTACCTCTGAGCCTCTCCAGCTTTTGGGACAACTCTAACATTTTCCTTCTAAAAAATTTTCAATCCCTTCGATAACATGTGAATCAAAGGGCATGCTGGGAGGTCATGCTCATTTTCCTTTGAGCAGAACAGTAATCTGAGTACTCTCAATACCACGTTGCCTATCTTCATCTGTGTTTCCTTCAGCAATTGGTATGATTATGTAATCTAACTAATGAGGTTTATTTGATGGCGCACTTACGAGTGTACCTAATAAATAAATAAATATTACCTGAAAAGAAATAAATATACGAAATCTGGGAAAACTCCTTTCAAAGGTGGGACTCACAAAAGAGGACGACGGAAAAGTATTACTGAATGGGAATGTCCTAGAGTTTGACAAAAAACTCCCATGTGATATGGTCGTTAGCATGGAAGTAGCTAAAAACGAGCATCAAAATCCTGAACCCAAAAAAAATCTATTTGGAAGAACATGAATTTTTACAAGAAGCATAAAGGAAATGAAGATTGGTTGATCTAGTGAAAGAACTTCAACATATCCCGCCAGAATTCCTATCCCTATGGCGCTGAATTCCGTAGAACACCTCTTCTATAAAGAACTTTTCAAACAATAGCGGATTTTGAAATACATCCACAATATTCCAAAAGCTGATGAGTGAAAAAATGCTGAAAAACCAGTGCTGTGCCCGTGTCAGTGCCAAAAATGCAAGCGTGTCATGTTGAGTGCATAGGAATTTGTCTATCCAGCGTGTAGTCGTCTCAGATGTTGGACGTGCGCCGACGCTTGAAAGGAGGCGGAGGGAGGGCCCGTTCGGTCGTCGGTGACGGAAGGACCAGCCGGGTTTTGCTCAAACTCCGTCACTCACACAGCGATGCGCGACGACGATGGGCGGAGTCGTGGATAGGGTTGAGGTCGTTGGATGGAGGAGGAAGATGAGCCTCTAATGCAATAGTCTCGACCCCAATCAAACTCGTCCGTCTCCGTAAGGCCAAGCGAAATTCCAATGGATGACGAGCTATTGCTGCGAGCTTGATTACCATAACATAACCGCACCAATTTCAACTATACTACGAGGGGATAAGATTACTGAAACATCAATAGTCTACTGATCGATTCTAAGAGAAAAGCTTCGAGGGGTTTTTTGTGGTTTCGACTGATGTCGACCGACTGCCGTCAAAGGAGCTAGGTTCACTCGCAGATTTTCATTTCTAACCTTATGCAACCTTACAGACGAGGACAAAATGCTTTGCCCCGTCCACTAGTCTGATAGAAAAAAATTGACAGATTTGACTTTTATCAGAGCATTCAGGCACGGTGCCAACTATAAAGAAGGCTATCCCTCGAAAATTTGAAATAAATTTTCCTGGAGATTAGGTTGCTTGACAGCAAAGTATTCTACCGAGAAACGAACAAAATCGAAGAGTACAAAAAAAGAAATACAAGTGAAAGAATCAACACTCCCAATAATACTGCGTTGTTATTTCACAGCGTTAAGTAGAGAGATAGCCCAGTGCCTTTTTGACATAATTTTTCTACATTGATATGCAATTAATTAATTCTAATTATTTTGTTTAATAATACGGTTTTTAAAAATTTTTCGAAAGTACCTTGCGCTTCAGACAAGGACCAACCAGCAACTCTAATGGTTGGAGAGAGGAGGAGATATTTTTAACAAAAAACCAAGGCCACCCTGAGACCATATGTAAAACTGACCGGGCTGCTGTGATGGGTCTGCCTGTGGTCCCACTGCTTGTTTCATCGTGTAAGGAAAACATGGGAGCACAATTTCTTGGACTAGCCAAAACATGCTGAGGAAACGATGATGATTAATGGATTCGTTATTTCATGGAAACTTGAAATGGGGCAATCAGTGGGCAAGCCTTTCCTCAGAGACCTTGAAAATAACGAAAAAATTTGTTTCAGAAGTTCCCTGACTAACAAAAAAACTTTACATCCGATACAGCCCCAGAATGACCCTTATTAAAGCCACCCGTTTTATTGAACCGTCACCCGATTCCTGAATTAATGGTTTCTGAAAATGACCCCAATTCGCTGCATGTGATACCGCCAATTATCGCGAAGTATCGCTTAGTATCGTCTGCTGCTACCAAGTAAGATTGTCGCCAACTTCTGTGATTGTTGTTTTCACATACATATGCTACTGCTTCACTTCTACTTTTTTTCACATACATTTAAGAATATCGAGGGAGTAGTGAAGAAGACAGAGAACATCCGGCTCCGCGCTCACCTTTTCGACACTGCTGTCCTTCCTGCTTTAACGTACGCCTCGGAGACCTGGACTCTACGAAAGCAGGATGAGCATGCTGTCAGCGTTATTCAACGCGCTTTGGAAAGGACGATGCTTGGAATTTTTCTATACACGCAAGTGCAGGAGGTACCGGAGTTCCGAGCTCCGTCACCGAACGAAGATCAGGGATGCCGTTGATTACGCCAAGAAATCGAAGATCAGGTGGGCCGGACACGTTATGCGATATAGTGATGACCGTTGGACCAGGGCGGTTACTGACTGGATCCCTCGGGACATCAAACGAACTCCAGGAAGGCCGCCAACGAGATGGTCAGACTTCTTCACGAAAGCTCTGAACGAAAGGAATGTTGAACCTCGTGTCCCTGAAGCGAGAACGATTCACTGGACCACTCTGGCTCGTGACAGGGACGAATGGAGACGTTACTGGCGCCCGCTCGAGGAAGTCGATGATCAACGGGACGACAGGTGATACAGGTGATGCTACTGCTTATCAGAGGTACACGGATTGTGATGAATGGCGCTACGACGCAGAAGAACATGCCCTCGAATATCAGAAAACCTCAAGCTGTCGTTGCGCCTCATCGCTCAGCGTCGCTACATCCAGCTTTTGCACGTTCATTGCAGCCTATCATCGCACCGTGTCCTACAGTGCCCCACTATGATATTTATCGCCCGACGTTATCCGCTTCAACCAGGTTACCTGATTGCATAAAAAGAGCAAATGAGGGCGCCTCCTCGGCACCGAGACTTCTTTCATTCAAAGCAATTTTTCTTGGGGGAATGTCTATCAGGGCAGAGCTTTTACCACGAGAAATTTACATATCGACCGAGAAGTGGTTCGAGAGTCTTATGTCTCTAATCCATCACGTATATAAAAGAACACAACGAAAAATCGTGTGACCGATTCAGTTAAGTGGCCCTTAGTGGCTCTACGAAGGGCCGAGAAAAAATACTGTGACTAATTATCTCAAGTAGCGAGGCCTCGACATGGATACTATACAAGACATTCTTCGCCAGAGGTCGCCAACACAGCACCAAAGCAAAAACACCGAAGGGAAATTCTATTTAATCTCATATAACATTGAAATCATACCAAGTAGGGGGATGTGAAGAGTTCGGCAATTCAAAAGAAGGCAGAGCAGAATAATCCGCACAATTTCTTCTCCATGGTCCGGTCAAGTCTCAATGGGGTTGCACTTTGAATGCCTACGTAATCATCGGATCCGTGGCCTCCCTGGTGGTGGGCAGTCTTTTTTCAGCGAATCGGAGTGTAACTGAGTAAAGGCTTAGGCGGTGAAATGCAGGTGTTTATTATAAAAGTTAATTAATTAGAAAAAAAANAAAAAAAAGATCGAAAGGACATCAGAACAGAACGATATGATGAGAGTCTACTCAAAATAATTTCGATCAGAACTGTAAAACGAATACTGGTAACTAATATGGAAGCATTCGGATCGATTTATGAAACCCCCCTATGAAGAACGGCGATAAAGGGCTATAGTATATATTACTCGGCAAAAGGAAACAAGGTTGGTCGAAGACTAGCCGCTGACGTTTCCCTTCTAAATGCTTGAGATTTGACAGAAAAAAAAGTGATGGTTGCCCACTAAAGGATATATCCAGCCAATCCACATTTGTCACCTGCTGGGGAGGGCTCACATACATCGAATCGATCAAGTTTTACTGAATTAATCCGCTGGGAGCTGACCATCAAGTTTTCTTGACCAATCTCATAGGGTGTGCTACGGCAAAGTCAGTGCCCGCTAGCCCGCGCTCCCTCCAAGGCCACGTTCCTCGCCCCGAGCCACTAAACAACCAGTGAATTGCAGCCAATGTCATATGATAACCGTAACAGATGGACAAACCATAAAACACATAAATTGCGGTAATTATCGATAGAAGGGCTAGCGATGAAGTTTGAATGTGCGATTCGAATGAAGATAACCCCAGATGGCCGAAAAATTCGTTCCACCCAGAAGAGCCGGGAGAGTCTTCATGCTTGGAATGATGACCAGATGACCTTGGTCACCACCTTAATCCAAGAAACGAGAGATGAGTGGATTCTGCGAAGAGGAGCTGACGGTACCTAAGGCGGTATGGAACCCAAGGATCCAGCATCGAATTGAGGACGATTGCTAAGGTCGAGGAAGGGGAGAGGTGAGCGGAGGGAAGGCATTGGCCGGCCCAACGACCACCAAAAAAAATGAAGGCGACTTTGTTCGTTCGGGGTCGCATAGTACAGTACTATCAATCACCTACAAAATGCCTCTCCAATCGATATTCAGGGCTGTTGTTCGAGGACACCATACATGCAGACTCGCCTCAGCTGAAATTTGCCCAGAACTGGACAGTGAAGTGAACGTTTTCTCCAAGTTGACTGAACTAAAAAGCTGCGAAAAATTGACCAAATCTCTCTTTGGGGGCTTTGGAGACCAGGTGATATGCGAGCCCTCTGGTGTTGCGATCTCCCCGAACATAAGAGGTACCATATTCTGTCGTATAGAGACGGTAGGACTGATTGTGAGTTAGCTGAGTACGGATTCGATCTAGGGTTCGTGGGTGGGGTTATTATGATCGAAACACAACCCTGCCTCAGCGATTCTCGGAAGAAATCGCCTTTGAGCACTGTGGATGTTAACGATTTATGGGCATCTGAAAAGGTGAACAGATTCTCATTCATTCATTTTTTACCCCAGTCAGAAAGTGAGGTGATGTTACCATAAGTACCAAAGGCTCTTTCCAAGGTTTGCATATGAAGTGAGACATTATATGGGAATTTTTTGGATCTGTTTAGTAGCTCCCAGCGAAAACGAGGGCGAAAATGCTAAAAAAAAATCTGAAAAATAGAAGGCGAGTTCTGGAAAGCGTGGGAAGTAGACAAGTAATCTTTGGGGATCTCCTCAGAAGTTTCACGTGCAGCCAGTATACAATTCTATTTTCACACTTTTGGAATAAGTTGTCAAGTTTCACCCGCAACCCTTATTTATTGTGTCTAACTTCAAGCAATTCAAAAAAAAAGAATGCTCATCGTCCTTGCTCATGAATAAATGTTTGTACCCAACAAAAATAAATCGTTTTAAGGCGCTGGAAGCATTGTCGGAATGCTATTTATTGAACCTGGAAAAATCAGAAGTGGAACGTCACTTTTTGGAAATCTTCATACCAGTTCTCAATAGTCGACCTCCAAATTTAAGTTTGAGTTTATTACTCTTGCGAAAGGCACACGTGAGAAACGAATATGGTGAGCAACCGAAATCGAGACATAAAACGATTGAAAAAGGTCACTCAAATAGGCCTATAAAACGCTAGGAGCCACAGCCAACTTCAGAAAAAGGGCGGTCATACGATATTCAAATCAGGGAAGTGATAAAGTAGTTGGTAGATTCGTGGGCTGACCTCAAGTAACAGCTACCGGATGTGCAGGAAAAGTCCCTGAAACGACGGTTTGTTTTAACCATGTGAACGAAATTCTCGCGGAACCCAATCTCCTACTTGGGCTTTTCATCTCAAATTTCAAAGACTGTGGGCTCGCCAGGACCTTTCGAGATCTTTATTGCCAAATTCCAAAATAAATTGGCTAAGTATTGACAGCATGATATGAATCTAGGTGTGACTAGTCGATAGTCAAGGGCAGGTACAAGGTCCGGTATTCCTTCGCAGCCATTTTTTTACCTGTGCAACACTAATAGCATTGTTTGACAGTTTCGGGACACTGTCTTCTACCTTCATTTTTAAACCATCTTCCTTTGCCTATACGGGCAAGTGGTTTGCGTTTTTCTAACAAGCAGTTCTTACAATGGTCTTATTGCAGGGCCAATTGAAAACCGGTTTTCACATTCCTTCCCACTTATCTGCAAGTGATCTGTGGCAATGTTTGTAGTAAGGCATAAGTCAAAGACCTGAGCCCCCATCAATTGCAGAAGGTGACAGTGTGATATCACAACCTACAGCAGTGAATATACCTTTCAAGAGCTGGTCTCGCATTTGATTTCGAAAGTTGAAGAGCCTCTTGTGAACCATATTATATCGACATCTTCTCAATACCTTCGATCACAGACAGAAAAGGTAAAGGTGAATACAGAAGTTGAAGCAAATGCAGTCGAGCAGAGACGGACAGAGAGGTATTGGATGGATTGGTAGGGCAATCATTGGTGGCCACAATTTTCTGTTGTACATTCTATTTGTACCTCTTGCTTGACACAGGTTTTTTTGAGTGGGCTAGTTTGTTGACAGCTGTTTAGCTGAACATGACTTTTCAATAGGAATGGCAACGTTTCCTTCGGCTTTCAAACTCCGGAGCCTTACTTTCCTGGACAAGCCGCTACTCAGAAAAGCATGGTAGAGCACTTATGGTTAGTCGTCAGTTGTTAGGCCATCAAGATGTCGTGAAAAGCTTTTGGTATAAAAGACAGTAGACAAGGGCTCAAGGTTCTCTCAGAACCATTCATGGAGAGGAATATGCTATCTGCTCCAATACAAAATCTTTTTAATAAAGCAAATATTTTAATAGTTGCATTCCTATGTTCTGTTTTACAAGCCCTTTCTAGAGGCTAAGCCATGCCTTTGGACCGCACGAGAACGGTGCGTGTGTGACATAGGCCATAGTTGTTCAAAAACTTCAAAGTAGAATCCCTCAACTGATCAGCCGAAGTCTCGAAGTCCCACTTTACGTGAGATATTTCGGAAGGGAAATGACCCTGCTGTCCATGAACTGGTTTTACCGCTCGGGGAAATACTTGTATGTGGCTATAAAAGGTGTCCTCATCAGTGAACTCTAAGCACATTACATTTCCATTGACAGGAGTGGTTTCAAGCAAAATTTTCTGCTACTTTTTAAACTGTAGCACTGACTCAAAACGATGCCCAGTCTGGAGACCTAATTTCAAAACGAAAACGTATTCCAGTAAAAAAGTAGCAAACTGAAAACTCAGAAATTTAATAGCAAGGACAACGTTCTCAATTGGATCAACGGTCACAAAGCGCCTAGGAAAGGTCATTGGTGAACTATGTAAGAGTAAAATTATTCGAGGAGCAGTGAAAGCAATAAATTATGGGACCAAATAATTGAGAGGCCGAAAGTCGAGAGCCGAAAGCCTTTTTTTTNCAACAGACAGATTTACAATCACTCAAGAGACGAAGTTGTAACACCCCCAAGAGAATCATCCCTAAATTCCTCAAAAATGATCGGTATACCTGTGGGCGCAAAATCTAGGCTCACTATCCATAACTTGTTATCTTGAGTGTTTTCCAACTATACATGAATTCATGATAACTTCGAAATGGTATTTTTCCTAGAAGGGACCAAGTGAGCACAACTCATTACGAGACAACGGCTCATTTTGAAACCTCTCAATATCAAAGATATCCAAAAAAGAACCTGATAATGCTTTCACCTCACAATTTATGTGCACACTTACAAGTAAGGTATCAAGAAAGTACTAGACGTAGAATAGCGTTTTGATCCACAATCGCTTTAGGAACCAATAGCCCAATTTAGGGGTATTTAATTTATTTCATCTACCTCGGAACCGTCGGAACCAGGAGCAACTCAAAAGTACCAATGAATAAGTGAATATTTGTGAAGGGTTGAGCTTGAGCAGGCAGTCGTGTCGAGGGATGGATATAGAGATCCTCGAAAAGAAAGAGTTAGTAAAGCGTAAGGTTACCAAATCTCCCCTAAGAGGAAGCCAGTGCTGCTTGGAATTCAGTTCGTCCCTTCATTATGTAGGAGTGAATGAGCAGGCGGATGCTACGTTGTTGCGTTGTGACGTGCAGGGGAAACCACCGCTGACGAGACGTACGGGATGGGAAAGCAAGGGAGAGGTTTTCTGTGAAGGTTTCAGGTTTCCCACTGTTTTGCTATGTTCCGATCCTGGATCAGCGCTCAAGAAAACGAAGCGAAGCAGGACGTTAATGGACGGCAAGTGAGGATGAATAGTCATAAGTGAAGTCTCAGTGGGAAACCACATTTCCATTGCTAAGATCATCACAGAATGAAAGGTGTCAAACTGGAGTGGATAGGAGTATTCTTAACATTTCAAAAATACTCAAAAGGAACAAGAACGGAAAACAAGTGACTGTAGTGGTGGCAGGCGATCAAAAAGGGATCAGAGGCAGGCTGGAGAAACCACGAAGACCACTACCCTTTCAGATCAAGTAGAATGTAGAAACAGTTTGACGAAACCTGTAATGTTCAGTGGGCAGTCACGTTATCTAACCCCATGTGAACTTTGCCCACCTCCGTCTGTGTCACAGTGGAGCAGAGTAACAGTTGTCATAGCTTGCTTCAGCGATCGGAACAAGAACCTCCAGTCAATGAGCGAACAACGATGACAAGCAAAAATGAATGAGGACAGCCTTAAGAAATATGTTCGCGAAAATGAGGGAAGGTTGTGAAGGAATGAATGGAAATCAAAATGAGGGAAAGTATGGTAGTTTTCTTGAATAATCAGAACGATAACAAAGCAAAAATAATAACAAAATAGATGATAACGTGGTAACAAATTTGAATCAAAGCAAGTTGCTGGGAAGCAGATGGACCTGTTCTCAACAACTGGCTGTCTTTGCTAGATTCGCAGTTCTGTTGGGAGTAATGGCATCTGAGCATCGACCAATCATTTTCATTACCAGTTACACATTGCCTAAAAATAGCTTCTGCCGCGATTTTGGTAATTTTCTAGCAAGAAATTCAGAATTTGGAAGAGTATGGTGCACGTTGGGCAGAGAATAAGATCGCACATACCATGTACCCCCTGGATTCTTAAAGACGGAAGGGAAGGTATTCGAAAGATTCCTGAGTCGAGAAGTGAGGAGGGGCTTTGTCGAAGAGGAAAACAGCACATCATGCTAACTCACTCGATCGAAAATTTTGTAAGCTAAAAGTAAGGAGGACTCGATTGCCCTATGATTAGACTGATTCCGAGAGCAGTAGAATAGCTCAAGACAGTCTGTTGAAACTCTCACAAGACACATAATAATGACAATAGTTAGGCAACGGTTTATCGTCGTTGCAATGACATTTCCACGCACCCGAGAGAATAAATGGACTGAGTGGTATTTGTCTAGGTGACAACATAATGAATGAGTATCGGCAATAGTTACACACTTAAAAACGAGCGGCCGGTGAACGTGAATAGCCCGTGGAATGTGGAGAGAGTATGGGCGATCGAGGAAAGTGATAATCGCATAGCGGGAGAAGTGACGGTGATCAGTTGTTCATCATCGTAGTCGATGCTTCGCCCCGATTGAAAAGTGGAACTGACACCTGCCGTCATGGCTGAGACCTCCGCGCAAGATGCGATGTGTGTGGAATGCCAGCCCGGGAGTACATACATGATTTCGGGTTCCTGCCGTGCGCCCTCCACCTCACCTTCCTCCACTTCTCCCTTCACCTTCATCCAATCTAGCTAGTTGAATGGGGCAAGAATAGGTACTATTCCAGGATATTTAGAGATTACCCACGTAGGGATCTTTCCTCTAATTGGTCATTGACGTAAATTATCGAAACCTCGAACATCGGGGAAAATGAAAGTGCCTTATATGAAGAAGAAAGGAAGTCTGAAGGGCAGATTATCATCGAGACGACTCATACTAAAAAGAATACCCAAAGTTGACCCACCAACTTAAACCTAAGGGAGGAATCAGTATTATATCATCTGACGAGTGGAAAAGAGAAATAGGAATTTGAAATGCAAAAATCAGTGCTAAGGATGATCT
The DNA here is from genome assembly GCA_900617895.1 of Haemonchus placei. Taxonomy (NCBI): domain Eukaryota; kingdom Metazoa; phylum Nematoda; class Chromadorea; order Rhabditida; family Trichostrongylidae; genus Haemonchus; species Haemonchus placei. Next base: position 16,960 of record UZAF01018362.1, on the reverse strand, counting down.
TGATACCTGGAAATCGCTAGAAAACACTACATACCCCACATTCGAGCAACTGTGAGCCCTTTGTGGAGACGAAAAATCAGTAAAATGAAACGTGCGTCTTGGAAGTGCCTGTAGAGGGTCTCGAGCGTACCGAATAGCTATGAAAATACAAAGTAGTTCTTGAGCTTTTGCGTTGTAAGGACATTATGTATTTATCATTTTCCCAGACTAACTCAGCAATCCCGGACCGATATCCGCCCACGCCAGCTGACCCTTCCACCCCACCGGGGTCGGTTAATTGGTACCAGACTCGTCTGAGAGGATAAAATCGCTGACTTGTACATGGGCTGACCACCACAAGTCATTGTATAGGCCACATACACATCCAATGCGTCACTGCGATTCTGAATGAAAGTCGAATACATGGGCGTATCCCCCAGAGCGGATTGATTAACGCCCCAAGTCTTTGTCCTTTATCCTAACTCAGCATTGGCCTACCGGCACTGGAGAGGAAGTGTCAAAAGAGTGACGTCCAGACAAGGGCTGATTGCAAGGTCTTGACTACCGAGCTGTAACTTCTATCTCTGCCACACTCCACCATTTCCATCGGTCCCCTCAATGCCTACGCAAGCCAACTGACAATGTTACTACCAAAGAACTATAGCATATCGTGATAGGAATCACTCTTTCATTTCGGAGATTTTCCCCACTCCGGTAATCAGGCCAATTCCGAAGTAGTTCTCTAAACTAGAACAAATTCCCAGGTGAAAACGGTAGCCAAAAGGGTAGCCAGATCCGTGGAGTGGCTACGGTGGCCTATTAGAGTCCGCATCTGTGCACCAACAATATGTACGTCCTCCTTTTCCGGAGAGTATCGTACTTTCCGGAAAAGGAGTACATAACGAGTTTCCTCTGTTCATATCTCAGGCACCGAATATGGGTCCTATGCGGAAGCTGAACGGTCATCGATCATGTTCATAGCTATTGTTATTTATCATAAGCGTGTACTATTGGGTGCAGAAGGAAACGGTGGTTTTTTGCCAATCCGGGATAATAGGAGCGGCAGTGGCTATGCCACCAATTAATAATTAATAAATTGGAAAGCCAATACAAGCCAAAACATATGTCACTTCTAAAGTGCACTTGTGGCATCTACTCCTCAGGAGTACAAGAGAACAGCTGACACGATGTATGGGAGAAGAACTCAACCAAATTAATCTTTTACTGACAAGGACCCCGAATTTCAAGAGAGAAACCTTGACTTTTTCGACAACTAAGTTGGTGTAGGCGAGGAGGCGGGGCAAGGACCAGCTAGCGAATAAATGATCGAACACCGACATGACTTCCTTCATTCGACTCTTTGACATCAGAATCAGGATCAGTGACCTCCCTGAGCGTGGGCTAGCCCTCTAGTCAATTTATAGGGCAAACATAGCGTCAGGGGTCATGCAGTGTGTCGAGACAGAGACCAGTACTGCGAACTCCCTCTCACCACAAACTGGGGCTTCCAGTAATTCACGACAGGAAATCATGTGGGAGGAGGAGTGCTGGGTAGGAGCGAGGGTGGAGAAAGGGAGGTTCAAAAAGTTTTCAGCTCACTATTCGAACCCATGGTAAAGCGTTCTCTTCACAATGTTAAGTGCTGAGTCTTACCCACCATCATTCCTGTTAGACGAATAAAAACGTCCTCAACATTGACCCTTCCATTGTTGAGGGTTTATTGACGCACCCTGATCTTGCTTGGGATTCCTTTCTATTTCGAATGGAAGTCTCCAGATCACATGGTTGGAATAAACACCTTGGAATTTACCCAACATCAGAGGAAGGAGTACAATGGCTCGGAAAGGATGGATATTCTGGGTACCTCTTTCTCAAACTTTCCGACCAGAATATCAGAACAAGGCCTGGCAAGGAGAAAAGATGGGATAAATTGAGAAGAGAATGGAGTCTTTCTCGTCAGTTTGACAGTTCCCCTAAATGATTCATTATGCACGTTTGAGCCTCTGGCGCCACCCTATTCCGGAAATAGCCTCGGCCTGCCTGGAAATCATTTCCCGGCTTGACTTAATCGAGTTCGATGTTGTTTATGTGAAGATGGGTCAGCCAAGATAGCCCAAATTCGACGTCTAGTCCAGGAGAGTCTTTTATTAATACCTATGCAGTCTCTAGGATGCGCCCCGCACTCAACTTCTGTTCAGAATGTGATAGCGTTTTGAATGAGTATGTCGCCTACACAATGGCTTGTAGTGGCAGTCAATGTCAAAGTCACTGCTCTTATCTTCAAAAACGAGTCTGGTACCAACTGACCGACTCCCGAAGGATGGGAGGCTTGGTTGGGCATGGTAATTGTTGGTCCTATAAGAACGGAACTTTCGTTTCAATTAATCTTAGCACTGGCCCAATCCCACCCGCATCCCTCATAGGCACATGATGGCAGCCAAATGCGAAACGCAGACTAACCACCCACGACACTGCAGGATACGGTCGATTGGGAAGAAGAAGGTCCGGCAAATCATCCATAATAGGTAATCACAATGGTTAACCAACTGTTTAGGGAAGTGATGACTGAGAAAATTCTCCATGGCTTGGAGGGGGACAGGGGAAATGAACTCAAGCTGAAGCTCAGTTCAGAATAAGATGCTGAAGTTGAAATGAATAGAGACAATTCAGTTCAACTTTCGACTTTTTTTCCAACTATTTCTAATTGCCAGTAGCAAAAAGCTTCTTATATCATCTTTCAACTGGTAGCTGAACTGAAGAGGATGGGTTGAGAGAAGAGCGAGATCTAGTCAGAAAAAAATTAAAAGGACTAAAGACGTTCAGAATTAGAATGATCAGTATATGGAGGAAAAGTGGCTGGTACAACTTCAGCATACTTCCTTACACGCCGAGGTCGAGTCCTCGTTAACGAGCTAGCCTTCGAAGTTTGCCTTTCTTGCAGTGTCAACATTGGTCCATGCTGCTGTTGTCAGATAATTTTTGTTTGGCAGATTCTGGGGCAACAACCTATGGGTTGTTTTGAATGAACGATTCAAATCATGTTAGCGTCACCAGGAGGAACACATCAAAGACTCTCCCTTTTAGGGCAACACTTGAAGTTTCAAGCGTACGTTGACATTTTTTGCAATCGCTGCATTGCGGCGTTAAGACAGAAGCAGAGTGGTTGAAAGCCTACCCAATTATCGGAATATGTTAACTATGACCAGATGCTGGGAAGTCTGAGACTACTTTCTAGCTATTGTGGCTAATAATTGGAAGAACACACACGTGCTTGATAGCAAATGGCAAATGTTTGAGTAACTCTTCCCTTTAGCAATTTGACGAACTCATCAGTGGACCGAGTAAAGAACTGAAAATCAGAGTACACGATCAGCATCTTGTTCGTGGAAACTCATTCGTTTACTTAGAAACTGCCCTAGTGGTAGAAGTCTCAGAAACCTCCGGTGAAAGGATATTCATGAATTCTATACCAGCGGAAATCAGCTGTCGTAGCATCGTTCGGTAAAGTCACTCACCAGTTTTGTTCCTATAAGCTAGTATACAAAACCATAGGAAAGACAAGACCATGGCAGTTGTGCTGGCTCCATTCTATTGGAGAGATAAAGTAATCTTGGACGAAAGGCAAGACTGGTTCGCATGCAGAAAGGACTCTTAGTTCCGGATGTTCACTATAAACCCTTCTCCCTATTTATTATGTAGCACCGTAATCTGTTAATCTTCTATCTCCACGACCATGAAGGAATTCCACTTCTCTCGCCTTCGAATAGAAAGGATGACTGTGCTGAGGTACTGACTCAAATAGCATGACACCAGCTGGACTAAATGGTGTCCATTAGATCCAGGAAACAATTTTATCTGAAGGGATGGTCCCTGGGCCTTCTATAACGCTCGAACCAAAACGAACAAAACAGACAAACAGCATAATTAATGCTTCGGAGTTGATACATTCAATGATAGAAAAATGATCACGGAGGAATTCCACGTCTGCTCATCATGAGTGATTGGGTGAAAGCCTACAATCCGATGGTTCCAAACAAAATACAGCGAAATAGGAGAGAGAGCTTAAAAGACGAGAACAAAAGTGAAAGACTTTCTGACAATAAGACAATGTATTGTCACCAACAAAGCGAACTCTGCGAACGAGTAAAAGAGTGGAAGCGGATTTTCAAGCGGAATACGTGCAGGTTGTGATTCAAAAGATTTCAACGATGGAACGAGCATAACACGTACCCTGGTTACACGTAACTCTCATCGTTTAGAACAATCGTGTAACAAACAAACAAATCAAACGTAGCCGACCAATCAATCACTGAACTCTTCAATGTCGGGAACCGATGACGACTGAATAGTATGCATGTATGTCTCTGTGTCGATGTTGTATGTCCGGGAGTGCAGTCGGTGTGAATATGCACGACCGTTGTCATCCTGGTGGGGAGGGCGGAGCCGGCAGACTGACGACCGGCGAAACGTTCTGCTGCCGTCTCCACCCTCGCACATAAAACAAAGCCGCAAGGGTTAATAAATTAACAACTTAGAGGTTTCTACCGAACGGCCTATGGCGCCATACAGGATCTACAACCTTTTCTATTCAGACGCAAAGTAATTCGTCATCGGCGGACATCAAAGAGAGAGAAGCTCAGTAAAAACCTTACGGAACGTGAAACTGATAACCACTAAGCTTTCATCGGTGTCCGAAAAACAGGCAGAAGAACTTTCTCAAATGTTGCTCGTATGCTAGAAGTCAGAAAGACCGATGGATGTAGGCACAGCTTCATAACACACTTTGTCATGTCGGGTCAAAAAAAAGAAAGAGAATGTCCGTACTTCTTCGTCTCTATATTCCAGAAGTTTTCCAGCGTGAGCAGTTCGAGTTGTGCGCTAAAATCGCTTTTGACTACGCTAAGGGCAAAGTATAAATGTAAGGTATAAATGGATTATAAGTGAGTGAACTTTAAGACATTTTCGCTTCGCAATGACTCACATTCGACTTTCAAACGCCTCAATCTCCTTTATTCTTCCAGTGTAATTCTCGTTCAGCCCCCTTTTTAACGACTTTTCAAGGTTTTTTTTTCCAATTTAAAAACACTGATTCAAGCAGTTACTTCGCCTTCATCGCACTATTCTCCTCATTATATTCCATTTTAAATCATTATCTGGACTACACAAAATTATCGTGAACTGTGCCTTCATAGTTGGTAGTAATATGCTCTGAGGAATTGAATGCAAAGGTGGGTGACAAGTCGCTTATGGTGTGAATCCGTGCATTGGCGGGCAACCACAGTCTCTGCTGGGAGCGGCACATGGGAGACAATAAGCTGCCCCACAACCTACGTCGCCATCGGTAAGAGGAACAGTTGAGGGACAAAAATGCGATGTTATTAACTGTCCATAAAATGTTCACAAAGAAACACGACTCATCCCCAAGGATTTTCTTTTCAACAAAAATCTGTCTCATTTCCTGACGCCCAGCAGTGATTACACAATAGACCAGAGGTCCGATTCGAGCTGTCTGGAAATCAAATTGCTGGAGAACTGTTCACGATGTTCCTTTCGCTTTCCAGCATATGAACTCGTTTCAGTAGGTGCGAAGAGACGACACGAAGATCGTGAAGTCAACTGAGCTGTCACTGCGAATATTCGTGACGATCACACGAGAATGGGGTCGAAAACTCGGGGAGCGACCATCTACAAGTGGAATCAGAACTTTGAGAGCTACAAGATTTTCGCAGTTGAAGTAGATTCTTGGGGTCACAGTACGAAAATCATATGGGGAACCAGTTGGTCATCGTATAGTCTGTAGATGCATACAAAATGCTTCATAACTGAACAGTGGTAGCAAAAAAGGCACAGAGTCATCGAGGTACTGCGACCACGTCACATGGGTTCTTCTACTAACCCTCTTGAGAAAACTCGATAAGAAAGAAGCAAGAGACACTCCATTTCTCGAGAGCTGCTTTTCTGAAGAGACTATCAAGAGCTACCTTGTTCCAGATATCTTCGTTCCTTCTGCGCTTGTCTTTCTTGAAATCTCCCGAGTGTCACGGAACACTCTCAATTGATGGTGAATACATCATGGGCAAAGGAAGATTCTGCAAGGTGATGCTTCTCGTACTTACGTCTTGATCTTCTCAGCGTTCTCCATTTCTCAACTATCATAATTCGATGGCAAATGATCAAGCCACGCAGAATTTACTATTGGACTAAAGAACAGGACTAAAGACGTTCAGAATTAGAATGACCAGTATATGGAGGAAAAGGGCTGGTACAACTTCGGCATACTTCCTTACACGCCGAGGTCGAATTCTCGTTAACGAGCTCGCGTTCGAAGTTTGCCTTTCTTGCAGTGTCAACATTGATCCATGCTGCTGTTGTCAGATAATTTTTGTTAGGCAGATTCTGGAGCAACAACCTATGGGTTGTTTTGAATGAACGTTTCAGATGAACGAATTGCGGGCCATGTCGCCTTACATCTTCTTTTCCCCCGTTGTTCGATGCTTGGCTTTTCCCTACTCTTTCTGTGCATGATACAAGGACTATGTAGATTAGCACTTTGATGATTGGAAGCCTGTTCGAATATGTGTGCAAGGTCACTTGTATGTGAAATTGTATATACTTGCATGGAAACATTTATACCTTGAGCCCGCAGGTATTTTCCTGCATCCTATGCGATGACATAATCTGCCGGGCGGAAGACTGAGTTCGTCTCCAGCCCACTGTGAAATTCTATCCTACCTGCCCCCTCCCCTTTGCAGTGCGGCGCCTAATTCGCTGATAATCTCGGCAGTTTTATCTGTGGCGAAACTGATATATAATTCCTAACCTTACTTTGTAGAGACTGTAGCGCTTCCAAAGATTTTTGTTAAGAGGAAAGCCACAAAAGTAATCAGCTGTTGAAGCTTACTCACATTTATCACTACTTCGCCACTGGTCTATTGAAACTATGGAGATGCATATTAGCAATGAATAGCTTTTTCGGTTTCGGTGATTGCTTCCTCATTTGTCTAGAATACAGCTACCCAGATAAAGCCTAACTACCTTGGCGTTTTCACCTTGCCCGAGAAAGGCCCATAAAGTCGACGATGTGTTCGCGCCGGGGTGATAATCTAGTGTGGACACTGTGACAGTCGTTTATATCGGCTGATGGACATCGGGGAGACATAGTTTACCATCAATGACCGTTAAACTATACAAGCATCGAAGTCGGCTATCACTAACGTCAAACTAAACAATTCCTGGTGATCACCCTCATAGTGAATACCCGCTTACTCACAAGGGTGATCCGAAAGACGGTTATCATTTCGCCGACAATGTTTGTAGAAGGCAAAGAGGTCGTGTATCTCTATCCCCACAAAGGCACCCTTTAGAGCTATTTACGTGTAAGTCCCCGATCCACCTCCACCGCCCTTCCTTCCCCCACTCATCTATCCCGACCATTTTGCGAGTCGCTAGTGTTACGAATTCGAAAAAACGCTGGGAAGGGGACTCGAATGTCAAAGTACCGAACTTGCCCAGAAAACGAGTTGAACGCGGATCGGCGACCCCTCACTTATGTCGCGCACAACGACAACCATCTGTCTGACGGCAAATTACAGTTTGTCACATCGTCATCATCATCATCTTCTTGTCAAATTACGATTCAAGGATGTCTTAGAAGTGGTCGAACGCCACCTGCCAGAACTTGTATAGAACAATTAGCGATTTGACCGGGCAAGGGAAACGAACCAGCCGAGAGGGTAGATTTGAAGATTTGTGATATCGCTTATGATGTTCCAAAGGAATTTGAACCTTTCAAAAGTCCGAAAACCTTTCAAAATCCAAAATATGTTTGATGGATGGCAATTTCCTGTGGTATTCGTGCCAAGTGAAGCACAAACTCGAATTTATGGTCACCAAGAGTTCAAAGTAAACTTAATGGGTGAAGAGAATCTTGTCTGATAATCAGGTCTTTTCTGATTTCACTGAGAATTTCACAAAGAGGTCCAAAGCAAGTCACAAGGGATGAATAGGGTTCACGTACAGAAGTATCCCTCGAGGAGTGATTAGAAACAAGATCCTCGGTCTTAACCCTATACAACTAAGACTTAGAAGGAATGACATACCCATGGTATATAATATCCTGACTAATCGTAACGATCTTGACAGTCGTAACTTTTATACTTTGACTCAATCCAAAACAAGGGGCGAGAGGTTTGAGCTCACTTTTCGACAGCTGCGTTCGTCGGTTGGGCGCAGGTTCTTCACATTTCGTGCGGACATGGAGTATTTGAAAATGGGTAAACTNATTCCAATACTGGTATTCTTTCTACATCCGAAAGCAAGGTATCTCATTATCTGCGTTCCGTTTTTTAGCATAGTATTATATTCTCCGTAGTTCTTCTTGTTACATTTCTGCTTTCTACTGTTTTATCATGTTTTTTTTCTCCTTTAATCATTTAAGTTGTTAAAACGCCAACAGCATGTAATAAAGTGAGTAAGAGCATATGAGCACCGTAAGGGATACGAAGAAGTGAGGAAACCGTAAGAATATGTGTAACTTCTGAGGCACTATTCCCGGTGGCGATTTGTTCTGCTTGACGTTCGCAACAAAAAGGATATTAGAGATCCCAGCAGTCTCGGAATCCCTTGAGTAATTTTGTAGAAACTCTCCAAAATGGCTGGTTTGATCAAGCTGTCCCTGGATTACTGAGTTACTTGACAGCATCTGTAGCTGTAATGCTATGGTCATGCAATCTTTTCCCCGGTTTTACTATTTTCCTCTATCTATAGGAGGATGACTCTTTTTCCCCGAACACACAACGGCTGAATCATTCGCCTGCCTTTTTGCTTTGAATACGGTGTTATTTGTAGCAGTCAAACAAGTAACAATTACAGCTTTGGAGGGTATAATAAAGGAATGTCTCTTGCTTGGTGGTTGGGTTCTTTCAAGACTCCCATACATTCATTGACGGTAATCGTTACTGGAACATCTAGCTTTCAGCCTCATCTGAAGAACAACTCACAAGAAGCTTAATAAACGCTTTCTACACCCCCTAGAACCCTAGCCATGTAGCGACCGGGTACCTTTGCGTTCTCATTTCGCCAAGAACAATAAATGAGCACTTGACCTATGTATGGGGTTCATTTATGAGAACGCTGATTTATACCCAAACTCAGCTATACATCATTTCTAACGGCTGCGGACACTTTTTTTCGTGCTGGGAACGTTGAAATTCGATCTCGACTGAACGATGTACAACGATGATCATCCCACATAAATCAGCGACTACAACGGGACGTTCAAAAGACCTGACGGGTTGAGCGGGGGAACAGAAGACGAAATACGGTGGTCGCACGTAAATCACCCGGGGTTCGTACCGTGGCAAACCGGTAAACTCGTCATCCGTCCTGATCAATTAAGGGATCATAAGCCAGGTGCGAACAGCAACCAGGGCATATTAACTGGTTACTGTGTGATAGAATAAGCGCCAGATTGAAACCACGCAATCCTCTATGAATGGCCGTTGAGGAAAGTATGACTGAGGGTTCAGGGTAGGGATTGAATAAATGTATGCATTCAACACATTATCAAGGAATCGTAACAGAATAAGCCGAAATATCCTGCAGACCTTGAGAAATCTGTTGGAAACACCATTTCTCCTAAAATATTGGCAGCCTGCCAAATAGTTCAGTTCATATAAGCATTCTGCAAATATGCTCACGATTGTTCCTAAGTTGGACCAACGACGCACTACAAACTAGTGAATAAAGATCTCTGCGTGAATTACGTAGGTATTAAGCCGTGATGAGGAAAATGATCGTGAATCAATGTTATAAGACTCTTTTTAAAACCTGCTGCCAAGATGTTAAATAAGTTCTTATCAACTTATGTTTCGGCGTAATCGCCTTCT